>JAQGAW010005077.1:0-10093 GCA_034698025.1 Phthiracarus crinitus | reverse complement strand
TAGATTGGGCGTATGGCGTGTCCAACATTAAGTATTCGTACGAATTTCTGCTCAGAGATACTGGTAGTTATGGGTTTCGTCTGTCAGCGGATCAGTCATACCAAATGGTATCGAAACAAACTCTGCGTTAATAGCATTTGCTAAAGTCATTCAATCAGAATTAAACATAAATAACATCAAACCGAAAAAATTATTTTTAAGATATACAGTAATAACGATCCAATATTGAAACGCACGACAAGTATATGTGATGTAATTAAATCAGTTTTAGAATAAAGGCATTTTGCATGATCTAAATTCTATATTATTTTAAATAAAGAATATTAACTTATAAAGAAGTTAATGTTAAATAAAGTTATATATTTAAAAGTTGAAAAGTTTTTTGGTTTTGTAAAGAAATCGATGGCTAAACATATAATATTTGAAGAATGAAATATTTTATTACTATAAATAATAAATAATTATTCGAACAATTTTGCCATTTGGTTGTTGTTGTGTTACTGTCATCTGTTACTCCATATTTGGATCTGGATCTGGATCTATATCTGAATCTGAATCGGTATCACTGCTATCGTATTCATTGTCGCTTTCATTTTCTTGTTGAACGATTCCTTCTACTCTTACCCATATTTGATCAGCAAGTCCTACAACCAGATTATAAATTAAAATGATATTAAACATATCTTCGATAAAGGTTCGCCAAATATCATGTAGATCTTGAACACTAACATTACCTGCGATGCGATTCTCATATGTCGTAACGATTAACTCTATTCGTATACATCTATCTATACATTCTTGTACAACATGTCTATAACTGTTCAAATTAAACATAACTCTTGGATTCAGTGCCCACTGAACTGCCGATTGATTGAAAAGATTCATGCGTACAGTATTTGTCTGATTATTCGCAAGTATTCGATTCCTATAAAAAGCCAAAACATCCTGGAAATGTTGGACAGTTATCTGCTGTCCCGGCAATAACTGCAAATTTTGTGGCAGTATTGCTGTTAATGGAATTGATTGGTAATTTGGGAATTGCCTCATCAGATGCATCATTATTAGGGAATTGAAAATCGTTAATTAACGATTTAATTTTTTGACAGAATTTCTTGATTTGAACGATATGTGATACAATCTTAATAATTGTAGATATTAAATTGATTAAAATTTTTCTAACGATTCTAACGAATTTAACGAATTTAGACATAACTAACGATTTTAAATATATCTAACGAATTTACAGGAGATTATTTATAAATTAACTAAAAATCCTAAAAAAACTATAAGAAAGTTCAAAAAATTCCTATTAAATATTTTCTGAATTCGTTCAATAATATTTTGTATTATTTTATGGAAACCTTAAAACTTCGCTTAAAATATATACTGGTAATTTCATTAGATTTTATTTGATTTCATTTTCATTATTATATTTTTTGTGTTATAAGAAAACTTTCTAATGAAATTTTTATAACATTTAGGGTTATGTTAACTAAAACTCAATATTTGATAAATTTTAAATCTAAAATTTCTAACGAATTTTTCTAACGATTTTGGAACTTTTTTCTAACGATTAATTAACGATTTGGCATTAGTTTTTCTAACGATTTTAAATTCCCTAATGATAACTAAAAAGTCATTGAGAGCTATGAAATACAAATAAAGATTTGTATAATAAATATGGAGGCATGAGATTTGAATGTTTGCAACGATGTAATAAAACTAGTTGTATTAATTTGTGATAAAATTAAAGTTTTCGATAAATAACGTACAATTAATTGAAGTTTGAACACATAAATACTTAATGTTATAATGCATTGTTAGACAAATAAGCTCGCAATAAATATATTTAAATTAATATAAATATTTAGTGGTTTCATCATATAAAAGAAAAATCAAAAATGAATTCAATATTTTATAGCAAAGATAGTTTTGATCGATTTGGGGATGATTTGTGTGAATATATATTAAGTTATTTACCAATCAATGGTTGTCTGCGATTGCAATGCGTATCAAAACAGTTCAATGAATTAGTTTTTAATAAACAGACAATAATAGCATTAACTGATGGCAAACCTATTTCTCCATATATTCTGAAAGATTATCAAAATTCAATGATTAATGAATTATTAATAATAAATCGACGACATTGTAATAATTGTACAATAAATTTGGATTTATTAAAATATGTGTTGAATAAGTGCGTAAATATTAATCATTTAATTATTGATTGCCATTCGATTTGCGATGAAGTTATTAAATTAATAAGTAATACTCGTATAAAATATTTGGTTATCTCTAACCTATCAAATGTTTCAATAAATTGTTTGAAACGGAATGCTGAAAAAAGCTTAAATTCTTTGGAATCGTTAACAATCCATTCAGAAATGATCGATGAAGATATAGTACTAACAATAATACAATTATGTCCGAAACTAAAGGCAATACAAGGCTTAAGGGAAACACGAAGAATTGGGAAAATTAACAAATATATTGATCGATGTTTAGTACAAAATTCGTTTATTAGCTGTAATATCAATAGAATTGGTGAATATCATGTCGAAGATTATATATTTCCACGATTTACTGATCGTTTTAAGCTTCAGCTCAAGTCATTTGAAGTTTGGTTTCGTTACGGAATAGCGTTTGGTGTAATGAAACTTTTGGCCAAATTTGAAAATTTTGAGTATCTTTGCTGTGGGTTTTGTAACTGTTTTGATGAAAACTTAAATGAGTTGTTGAAACTGATTGGCTTAAAACTTTTGCGTTTACGAGTATTACAGATCGCAAACTTGTGTATCGACAAAAATATTATATTTGGATATCGCTTTCAAGCGATTCAAAAATTAATTTTATGTGATTTTAGAGAAGTTGACAATTTTGAATTCTTGAAAAACTGCTCTCATTTAACTGATTTGATAATAAAAAGTTGTTATTCGGTTGCATATGTAAGACAATTCGAAGACATTCATATATATTTACCACAACTAAACTCAATTGATGTCTACTATATTTGCGTGACAGACAAACAAGATTTAATCAATTTTATGAAAAATTTAGAAAAGTTGCCAAATTTAATAGATTTGAAATTTGGTTGTAAAGATTTCCAAGAAGACAAAGCTCAGTATTGTCATATAACTGCTGATATTGTCGTATCATTTATCGACAATTGTTTAAGTATTAGAAGTATAGGCATTTATTCTTTGGAAGCGATTATTGATATAACAACTATTGAGGAGTATATTCATTGTAATCATAGAAAAATAAATTTCAAAATATTGCATCCATTACTCAATAGTCTTTTGTGATGAAAATTATTCAAAATATGATTATAGATTTAATTATTTTTGTTAATCTTTCAAATTGTTTAATAAAAAATTAAACTGATTATCAATTTCATAGTTAAATAAAATAGATTTAAAGATAAATAAAAAATGTTTTTAATTGATTAATCTTCAATTTAATACTTATTACTTATTTTTAAACTTTTGTCGAATTATTTTGAATTTTTACTTTTTTCTTATGTTAAACAATGTTTTGATTAAATATTATTAGGGATTTTAGATGGAAGTTCAACTATGCATATGCTATTTATAGTAATATTTGATGAATCGGTAAATTCAAGAAATGCGCGTAATTTTGTATTCCTTAAAATAAGCATTTTCTTGATAAAACAAGAGAGAGCTTATTACAAGAAAATATTGAGAAAAACTTAATTATAAAAAATATTAACTTTTTCTAATGTAAATTATGTTTTACGTAACCACCAAAGTTTAAAACTTTTGTTCTTAAATAACCATCATATTTCTTAATTTGTTTTAACCAAATATCTGCCCTCTGATTATGAATTAGAAAACTAGTAAACTGCTATCATTTTAATACTATAATCATAAATCTTGTGCAGAATTGTATTTTTAGAAAAAGTGGTTAAAAACATTTATTTTCAATGATAATTTACGATAATTATTTTTTGAGTTTAAGTACATATTTATTATTTTGCAATTTTGAATTATCGTTACATAAAACTCATGTGAAAAATTTATTTACTACAACACACTTTTCGCAGATAACTTTTTAAAATTAGATAAAACAAAATTTATTATTTTCTATAAATCTATAGCGCATAATAGGATTTTGTATCTCATAAAACAATTTATTAAAAATGAATTCCATTTTATTAATAATTACAGAAATTGTCTTGTTCTCGACATCGACTGACGCATGCGATTGTATGAGACGAACGTTAGAGGAAATGTATTGTCAGTCAGATTATGTGGCAGTTATTAAAGTTGGATCGCGTGTATTGGAAGATCCGGAGAGAGAGACCACAACACGAGCTTATTATAACGCGACTATAGTGAGAGTTCAAAGAGCAAACGACTTAGCAGTGGATATATTGAAAATAACGAATAAATTGTGGACTAACGCTAACTCTGCTGTATGTGGCGCTTACCTTCAAGACGGAGAAGAGTATGTAATCGCTGGTTATGTGGATAATGGCAATCTTTGGGTTTCTCTTTGTTCGATTCACGTTTTGGCTCAGAGTTTAAATCGAGAGGAGTTTGCCCTGTTATTCGGTGGCGTTCAAGGCGTTAGTCGTATTCAATGTAATGCTACCATAACATCATAATTAAGTTATAACCATATAATAGGTTTAATAAATCATACCAATCAATATTTTTTGAATTCTATATTATAAATCAAAATTATTTTAAATTTTTTTATTCAAATTTAATAGAATAACAATATATTTAGTAATTATAAAGTTTTTATTCAAATATCATCTATATTTTATAAGCTCATCAAACTTTTGAAGCCATTTTATATATTTTGGAACAGAATTATTTTACGCCATCCAAAAATGTCGTTTTTTAATTTTTTAAGTTCTTCAAAGTTTCGAAGACTTATTATTTCCTCAACTATCTTATTAAACTCTTTTATCTCGTCTTTGCTTAATTTATTAAGCTCTTATTCTAACAATTCATCTAAACTATTGATTTCTTCAAACTTTTTGTCCTCAAATTTATTAAGCAATTTTAACTTTTTATCATTTAATTTATTTAATACTTCTAATTTTTTGTGTCTTAATTCATTAAGTTCTAACTTTTTATCCCTTAAATTGTTAATACCGTTTAACATTTCGTCACCAAATTTATTAGGCTTTTTGCAATTTGATCTTTTGAGTTCTTCAAACTTTTATAACCTAATTTATTGAGCTCTTTTAAAATGGAATGATATCTCTTGCCTAAAAAAATTTCGCATTATGTCAAAAGATGGACACAATTGGCACACAACAAGTGATGTCACATAAAGAGTATGAGATAATAAAGCAAAATAAAACAATTAATGCGTTAAATAACATTAACAATCAGATCAAGAATTTGATTCAAAACTTAGATTTTAAGTTGGAAATAAAACAACAATTTTTGATCTAATTTTAAAAGAAAAATATTCGGAAATAATAGAAGAGTATGCCAACAATAAAATAAAAACATTAATGAATAATAAGCTTATGACAAACACAATATTAACGAATATAACTAAAAAACTGTACAAACAATTAATCTATTAATTGATAAATTGTTTTCCAAAAGGATATGTTAAGTAATTATTTAATTCGTTAAATTTTAAGTCGTTTTTCGAGAATCAAACAGAAAAGGCAATTATTTATACATTTTATGCTGAAGTAAGCGTTAGAAAATCAGAAGCTATCAACTTATGTAACCGAAACAATGCTACGCTCGTAGACATTGAATCGATAGAAAAACAAAAGTTCGTTATGGCATATTTGAGTCAACTTTCATATTAGACTGCGAAATCATGAAAATTTTTAGGCCAGAACTCGAGGCCCGACAAGCTTAGGCCCGAACCCGAAAAAAGCCCGACAAATTTAAATTCGAAAAGCCCGACCCGGCCTGATATCATATCAGAACGCAAAAATTATAAAAACAATAATAAATAGTATTAAAAATCCTAAAAAACAATTATTGATTACTTGTAGCTTTAAATAGATTTAATTATGATGTGAAATAAATATAATTTATAAGAAAATTTTACTGTTTTCTAAATAATATTCCAAGAAATTTGAATTTTAAATCGTTTTCGGGCTTTAATTATTTAAGACAAAAGCCAGGCCCGAAATCAATTTTCCAACTAAAGGCCCTAACCCGACAAAGCCCGACACATTTTGTCGGGGGCCCGCGGGTGCCCGAAAAATCAGGCGCCCGTTTCGCACTCTATTTCATATGTATACGATTATTATTGGATCAGAGGACTCAATGATTCGAATGCATTTAAATGGTCGAACAGCGCTAACATATTTAATTATAACAATTGGGGTTCAGATGAGGTAAAAGGCGATTTACATTATATACTACTTTATAAGGGGAATGGGTATTGGTATTCCATTTATGATTACAATTACAATAATGTTATTTATGAACGTTCTATCAACATCTTACATAAGTCAAGTCATAACAAATATATTCTTCTGATAATTTACTATAAACTTCTGATATTTTTAATTATAAAATTTGAAAAAACATTTTAAGACAGTCATTATGTAATTCTATTTAATATAAATTTTCATTTATTTTGTTCTCTATTTTCAAAGTAAAGCGATTAATATTAATGTTTTATTAAAAAAGTTTTAGTTTTGAAAGTTTTTTGTTAATAGTTTACTCATAAGATGGCAATACATAATGATTTATCGTTTACTTTAAAACTATTGCCAATAGTTATGTGACAACAAATTGATGTAAACAATTATAAATGTGCTTAATTTGAGTGAATATAAACTCAGTTTAATTTACATGATTTAATTATGTGTTCAAAACAATTAAAGTATAATCGAAACAGTTTTGATAGATTTGGTGATGACTTAAGTGAATATATATTGAGTTATCTGTCAATCAGTGATTGTTTACGATTGCAATGCGTTTCGAAACAGTTTAACGCATTAATATGTAATAAACAAACAAAACTCATATTATCTGATGGTTTGCATAATACACTACATATTACCGATAACTATGAAAATTCATTGATTAAAGAAATTGTAAGTAACTATGGATTAAATCGACACAACTGTACGATAAATATAGATTTATTAGAATATGTTTGTAATAAGTTTGTGAATATAAATCATTTAATATTTGATGGAATATTTATTAACCAACAAATTATTCATTTAATAAGTAATTCGTATTAACGTATAAAATCTTTGGTTATATATAGATCTTCGGAGATATCAATGAATTATTGGAATCTATTTGCAGAAAATAGTCTTCAAAACTTGGAATCGATTAGAATTCACACCAAAACTAACGAATATATGTCATCATTAAAACAATTATGTCCTAAACTTAAATCAATTCATTCTGATTCGGATATTGAATATAGTTTTGATGAGTGTTTTAATACAAATACAGTTATAGGCAATAATATTGATAGCATTGGCCGTTATTTGATATTTGATGAAAGATTTCTAACATTTGCTGATTATTTTAAACGTAAGTTGAAATCATTACACATTAGTATTGATTTCCATCGCTGTTTGGATTTTGATTTAGTCAAACATTTGACGAAATTTGAAAATCTTGAATACCTTTACTTTAGCTTTATGTACAGCAATGAGAAAAAATGTATTGAATTATTAAAACTGATTGGTTTGGAATGTTTGCGTTTAAAAGTATTAAAGATTGAAAGATTGAATTCAAAATTAACGAAGCATTTATTAATGGCTTTCAATCGATTAAAACTTTATTTCTTGATAATTGTTATGTATTAAACAATTTTGAATGTTTGAAAAGATGCGTTAATTTAACACATTTTAAAGCATATTATTGTCATTCTGGTGCTACTAATGGACGATTGTTCGAACGCATTCACTTATATTTACCACATCTAATGTCTATCGATATCCGTACGTATGGTATGAACGAATTAATTATTGTTTTAAAACATTTCGAATTGTTGGCAAATTTATGCGAATTGATTGTTGGCTATTCTCTAATGACTGATAAGAATGTTGATTATAATCGTTGTATTATTACCGAAAAGATCATATCATTTATCGACAATTGTCTATGTATTAGAAGTATAGGAATTTTTCCGAAAAAATCAATCGTTGATAATAATAGAATTGAAGAGTATATTCAACGTGCAAATAGAAAAATCGTTATTAAAAGTTTATTTCCGAAAAATGATTGACATCTGAATACTTTTGATTTAATATTATCGAAATAAAATTTGTGCCAAAATCTACATTACAGCAAACATTGAAATTTTGTATTACTTTTCTTGTTATTATTGAATTAAACTGTTTATAATAACAACGTTAAATGTTTAATAAGCTAAACGTTAAAATCGTATAAAGATTTATTAAAACCGAAAAATAATGATCTTTACTGTATTGAAATTTTAGTTAAAATTTTTGAAAAAAATTATTTAGTTTACGTTTTAAAAGTAACAAAAACAAATTTCGTTAAGGGTTTATGGGATAATACGATCTCCAATGATTAATGATGAGAATAAGCTCATTTTGTCTGAGATAGAGCTTGGACCGGTTGAGCTTAAGCTCAAACCTTGGGATACACTGAGCTTGAACTTCTAAAATCATAATACAATTGAGCTTGAGCTTACATGGAACCTAAAATGCTTGAGCTTGAGCTTTGAGCTTACTTGAGCTTATATAAATAAAATGATTGGAAAAATTTTTTAAAAATTATTTTATATAATATTTTTAGTTAATCTCACTTTCAAGTGTTTCCATTATTATTTTAAAATTTTCAATTAAACCAATTTTATAATTTAAATTATATTGAATAAAATAATTTGAGTTGTTATCTGTTTACATGTTTTTCAAAAACTTATATATTTCAGTATTGAAAGCAATAATTACGTAATTAATTTGTAAAAAAGTAATATGAGATGAAGTTTGCAAAACAATAATAAGCATATTTGCGAAACAATTATAAATATAAGCTCAACTTAAGCTTATAAAGCTCAGCATCGCATGCAAGAGCTTGAGCTTAATAAATGAAGCTCGCAATTTTGTGAGCTTATATTTGAATTACAAGCTCGAAAATGTTAATTGAGCTTGGCAATGAGCTTGAGCTAGCTTAAGCTAGCTGGTCTGAGCTTGAGCTTATTCTCATCACTACCAATGATGTTCAAAGTGATTAAAATTATAAAATAAAAAGTTGATTTTAATCTGAAAAATTTAAAAGTTGATAAAAGTTTAAATCTGTTGATATATTAATATCTGTCTGTTTTAAATATCTATCGTGACTATAATATGGCTAAAATATTAGCATCAGTTTGTTTCATCGTATTCTCTTTAATTTTGGTCATTGAATCCAAACACTCTCTCAAAATAGTGACAGTATATGTGCGTAATTATTAAAAAAATCTTTTAAATTAATCATTTTGATTATTGTTAATTTGTTTGTTTAGTTTAATTGAAATTTTATAAAATATGATAAAACCATAATTACGTATTTTAATATTTATTCTTTACTCATTCAATAACAAAACTTTCATGAAAAAATCTGTTATTTATACCGTAATCATGAATCAAATATCAACGTTTTAATTAGTTTATGAATTTTAATACTCATTAATAAAATCGTTTACATTTAAATGATGATAATTTTAAAAACGATAAAAATAATATTAATCAGTGATCATTTTTGATGCCTTAAAAACCGTTTAAGCTTTTTTTAATTAAAAATCAAATCAACATTTGGTTGATTTTACGACTAAGAAATATTGTCAAAACAATAGCTAAATATTAAGCATACAGTAAAATGATTAAAAAATATAATATAAAGGATATAAATTCAAGATTCATTGGTTTATTATTTTACGATTACTTAAAGCATCATTTTTAATATTGATTTTTATACCAATAACCACTAAATTTATTTTTGAAACTCTGGCAAACTTTTGAGAACATATTTGGCTGTTTTTGTGATTGTGATCGATAATTAATTTCATTGTATTTATTGATTTGCGTCTTTGAAGCCAACATAACGTCCATAATTTGCTTCAATTCTTTTCCCTTATGTTTAAGCGAATAGAGTTCGTTAAC
>JAQGAW010005076.1:0-10093 GCA_034698025.1 Phthiracarus crinitus | reverse complement strand
TATCTTAAGCGCTTAAAGAAACGCTAAGATATACCAATAAAGGACACTGACTTCAAAAACAATAACGATTTTAATATTACACTTATAATGTTTAATACATTAAAGCGCTTTTAGTGAAAGCGTGTGATTAGATTGAGAGTCAAAAACGAAGTGAATTGATAGCTTAGATATAATATAGAAAGCGTGGAAAATAACCAAAACATGAATAGTTTAAAGTAATAGTAATGTCTAATAATATGCGAAATGTGTACTATTAGTAATGATAAGGCGCTCTAATTGTTTTGCATAATAGAGTAGAAATAAGAGTAATATGTGAGTACAATAAGTGAAAGTATTAGAACTATGACATTAACGACATGTGAATAAATTTAGATATATAAGCGCTTGAATTTATGATTAATAGTTGATAGGGACCTATAGTTCACTACAAATTTTTGAAATTTTTGTTAATCAAATATTGAACTAAAATTAGCTTATAATTATGCAAAAAGAATTTTAGAAAATTATTTAAGAATTACCGAGATTTTAAATTTCAAAAATTTCGGTATTTCAAAAATTTATTAATTTTTTTAATAATTATAGTGATGAGGCTTTGTTTCACCTTCGGAAAAAATTACAACAAATAAAACGAGAATTTGGAGTTCGACAAACCCTCACGAGTATTGTGAATCTGGATTACATCCTATAAAAATCGGGGTTTGGTGCGGCATAACTCGAAAAAAAATTTTCGGGCCTATATTTTTTGAAAAAACAATCAACACTATTGAGTATATAAAAATATTGGACGAATTTATTCCATTACTTGACGACAATTTGATTAATTTCGGGTATTTTCAGCAAGATGGGGCGCCTGCCCACACCGCCCGAAAAACTGCAGATTATTTAAATGACTATTTTTCGGGTCGGATTATTAGTGGCCGAATTCAAAATAAAGTAGTCGAATGGCCAGCGCGATCCCCCGACCTAACCAGCCCCGACTTTTACCTTTGGGGCTATCTTAAAAATAAAGTTTATTTCCCGGCCCCTAATAATCTTGCATCACTAAAGCAAAATATTAAAAATGAAATCGAAAAAGTTAAAGAAGAAACTTTAATAAAAGTTTCTAATAATATGGTTAAACGCGCTAAATTATGTATAGAAAATAATGGCAGTCATTTTCAGCATTTACTATAAACTATTTTAAACACTATTATTATATTTGTATTTATAGAAACAATTTATTACTTTTGCATATTTCAATAAAAACATGTTAACTGCAAATTTGGAATTAACTGTATATAAACAAATTAGCAGTTCCTATATTTTATGTGATTTGGAAAAATATATAGTGTGATATCAATAATCAAATTTAATATGCAATTATGATAAAAATTTTGTATATTTTAAATGTTTATGATTTTAATAACTTTTCGTGAATAAATAAAGTATTAGATCTATCATAATGTTTAGATCTAATGTTCAATTTATCCAATATTAGGCTATGGATAGAGTTTAGTAAATGAAAACAGTTTTATGCGCCTTAATATGAATCATATAATTTGATGTATTGCATCACACATATGGCGCCTCGGATTCAACAGAACTGCTTTGATCAAACTTTAAAGTACTTTACAGTTACGGTTACAGTTCGAACATTTATCAAAATTACAGTTTATTTTGTTTAAAATCAATTTTATTAAATATATTACATATACAGTACGCAATAATGTCTGAATAATTTAATATTAAAATTTGGTTGAAATGGTTCCAGTTTTACCAATTTTGGTGGTTTGACCGTAAGGTATATTCCACATGATATCATCATTGGTGTCATTGGTCTGATTGGTTGGCTTTTGGCTTACAGTTGTCGGTTGAAACGTTTCCATTGGAAAGCCATCCTCGTTATCGTTATCATTGATGCTTAAGTCATCATCAATTGAATCGAAATTGAAATCAATATTAGAGCTGACAGACGACGCATCCGACAATGCGGTCGAAGCAGAAGCAGAAGCAGAAGCGGAAGCGGAATACGAACCCAAGTGCTGATTCGCACGCATTATAACGCTTTGGTCGGGCGTGTGAACCATAGCTTCGATATGATGGATATTTGACGAGTTCGTACCATTAGAATCATTCGTATTAACCGGTGAGATGTTTCCGTTTCCGTTTCTGTCTCGTTCATCGTTTTCATGGTTTTGTGCGCTCAATTCGATAAGACTATTCCTTATGATATCGTCACTCATTCCTTCAGACATTGTTTCCAAATTGTTGTTATTCTTACTCAAATTATAACTTGCGATGTGATGCTGACCGCCAACTGTCGAACTATCCATTGATTTGTCTGTTTGTTTTTCGCTGTATTCATCGCTTATTTCGGGTTTATTAACGTTCACATCAATGTCTGAAAGTGGTGTTTGTTGTTGTTGTTGTTGTTCTGTGCTTTGAAACGATAGAAATGGTGCGATCGATTTGCGTCTGGTTTCTAGAATAGTATTACGTCTTCCAACCAAAGCATTCACTGTACTCTTACGTCTAAGTCCTTGCAAGTTAGGACTCAATGATGACACTACACAAGTCCAATACAATTAAACTATTAAACTAACTTAAGTTATTTAAGTATACTTACTTTGAACCGATGGATCCTCAGGTCTTAAACTCATGAGTCTTTTCCTGAAAGCGACATCAAGTCTATAGACATTGTCTTTCTGACCAAATGCTGGCGTTTGTTGTACAGCAGAACCACTCATACCATCGTATTGAATGTTTTCGATTCCTTTTAGCTTTTGTAAGGATTTAGCGATTTGAACGGCATTATTATCAATGATTTTATCGTCGGTTAAGTCATCCTGTTTTGTTTGACAACAGTCCAGTTCAGCGAAAGCCAACAAATGAGCGATAGTTCCGAAGCGATGCAAAAACATTCCAATCACTTGTAGGAGAAGAATAGCTCCAAAGAAGATCACTAACACTAAGCCTATTGGATCCATTTGGACGTACTTATAGATCGGAGTTTCTATCCATCGATCATCGTCTTCGATGTATGTTCGATTGAGGTGATCGACACCAATGGGCCAATTGATGTGAAACACGTCTTTATGCATCTGAAGGAGGAATACGAACAGTACGAACAACGCGTTAATCATACCGAACGCAAACACCGCCTTATTTCGCAATTCAATCAAATCCGCTGATATTCGTTGCTGTTGTTGACGGTCTTCGTCTAAAGGATACAAATATATGGATATAAATTCCACCCAAAATGCGCGTTCATATGACGAAATGGCAACAATACTGCCATTTTTAAGCGCAGGATCTTTTATCCAATCGGGTTCTGTTGGATCGGTTTTGCTTGTGTTTCGCACCGCATTTGTTTCGTTGATTCTCTCATTTTCGTTGGTTAATAACAGATTCTGTTGATCATCGTATTCTTCTTCATCGAGTTCTTGATCTTCACTATATTCCGAAATAACTGCCACATTATTATCAGCAAATCTTGCAGTTTTTCTAAAGCTTGAACCCCTTCTCAGAACTGACGGCTGTTTCATATTATCAACCGATGCTTTCAGTGATGCAATATTTTGTGTGAAAGAATTTAGTGTCTGTTTAATATCAATGAGATGAACCTTTTCTTCGTCAGATTTTGGTTGAGAACAGCATAAACAGCTGAATCCCCAAGAATTGGATTGATTTGTGGCTAATGGTAACCAACTGAACAGTGAGCTCTTGTTTTTCTTTTTCTCTTTCTCTTCTGATGCCTGCGACTCTAATTCCAGTTTCTCTTTAGCGGTTAACTTAGTCTTCACTTCACGAGTACCCCATGAAACGATGTTTAAGTTGATTATTGAATATATGGTTAGAAGTAAATACATGCTGGGAATTGTAAGCAAATATAGCGCTGCCGGTACTATACAGAGGAATTCTTGTGGATGTATGATAGCAGCGATTAGGAATGCAGCGCACATTCCAACGAAGAAGAACGCTGACGGAGAGAGTAAACCTTCTTCACTGATCTCTATTCCAGTGCTCACTAACACTGCTAACATTAGCATAGCGTACAGTGTACTCAATATTTGTGCCACAAGTATTTGAAAATCATTTTTACTGAAAAAGCATATGAAAACAAATATCAAAACTGGTATTAAATTGATATAAAAAGAGGTGATTCCTTGAAAACCAAAAGCAGTGTTCATCGCTCCGACTAACATTAAAAAGATAGTTCCGGGCGATAGTATGGTTCCAACCATTAGGCATCCTTGATATATGATATACAGTGTAGATATGTTTTCGTTATTCTTCACCGTATGCTTATAGTCTCTGAGTAAATCCATGATATTAGCCATAGTAGATGGAGCCCAACGACGTCTCTGGATGTAGAATTCGCCGAACGCTTCCGGACAGTGGGTGTACGCGTCTGACGCCGCGGAGTACTCCACACGCCATCCCTGTTGAAGCATTAAAGTGCACAGCCATCGGTCTTCTCCCTGATCGTACTGCACGTAATGGAGTGCTTCCGTCGGTTTAGTGGTGTACCGATGCATCACGTTCTCGTCCATCAGAGCTCGCGCTCGAAACAGAGAGAAACAGCCGGGACTGCAGAGCACGCATCCAAACACATGTTCGGTCGCCTTTTGCAACCAATGAGATATGGCATACTCGAACTTTTGATACCACACCATCGGACCCGAACCAACCGGATGTATACGACCGCAAGCAGCTCCTAATGCTTTGTTTTTCTTCATCAAATCAACCAATAAGTGAACGGCTGGCGGACGGAAATTAATATCACCGTCGAGTGCCAGAATAAATGTGTGGTCTGCTATCACTTTTTTACGATTTTCATCGATTTTTTTAGAGGCAATTTGTAAACCAAGCAAGTAATACATGTACATTACCTGCACATAGAGTTACCGAATGATATGTCATTATGTCATTATATCATTATGTTATCTGTCATTATGTTAGCTTACTTGACTCCATCTCTTTCGATGCCTAATTTTAGTTTTATCCTTAAGATGAGCGATAAGCTTAGTTTGTCCTGGAAGTGTCCACTCGAGTCTTCCGCCATAAGGGGTTGCGATCTTTTTCGGTGGTTTTATTTTAATAACGCACTGATGAACATTACTTACCGCTTCATCGATCACTTCAACTAATTGTTTAACAAAACTATTAACAACTCTATCGTCTTCTTCATCAGTATTTCCCTGTTCGAACGCGTCATCGAAGAAGATGTGCGCTGAAAGTATGAGATAATTAAGTTTTGGTTTAATATCATACGCTTATACAGTATCATACTTTCAAACTCATAATATTCTGCTTGAACTGAGCTAACATTGAGCCACTGTTGAGCCTGCTTTCGTGCGCACTGGTCCTCATCCATACGAACGATAGATTTAAGCATTTGTACCATCTCTTCATTGGTTTCGTGCCACATCGTAGCGCATGCATATATTCGTATGGTTGTGTCCAAATTTTGTTTGTACGATAACTCGTTATAGCTATTATCGCTATTATAGCCATACGCCGAATCACTAACACTTTTCTGTTCGCTATAATAATCATTTTGGATGACATCAGCTTTTTCTTCATCACTCGATTGGTCATAGAGCTGGTGATGGTCTCGCGTTCGATTGAAAGCTACCGATTGGTCGACTAAACCTCCCAAATAAAAAGGTGTAACAAATAATTTTTCGGTTGAGGCTAATCTTTCGGAAGAAGACGTCCAAATGTGTATAGAGATCCATATTTGCGAGATAATAGTGATGACCCAAACAGCCATATGCCAGTTAAGCAGAGATTGATCCAACCGATAGACTTGTTGCTGACAATACCAGAATATGTACTGAAACCATACGAATTGTTCACTCAGAACGCAATTGTCTTGAATATGAACGCCACATATAGCTATAAGAAATGAGACCGTAGTTGGGATCGACAGACTTATTGGTAGTGCAAAACTGAATGACTGGATGCATATTTTGCACACGAATTTGCAGGTAAGGTAACAGAAAAGTGTGACTACAATCTGGATGACTGTTAGCCAAATCAATGCACTGGAATACGATGGCATTGTATACGGCTCTTCATAGGAGTCGATGTCACCCTTATCTCGAATCAGTGTAATGTCGTGTACGCTAAACGCATCGCTAAAATTGGTGAATAAGCGCGTTATAAACCCTGTGCCGTGTGTTTCATACGATAAAATATATTGAATTAAAATCATCCCAATAAACAAGATTACAATTTTAATTAATGACACAATTAAATAAATAGGATATCGGCTGAGACTTAAATCTTTCTTAAAGCCTGCCATCCATTTGATAAATGAATGGTTAGACGTATTGGTGACAAAGTTATGCCACCATCCAAATGATACGAATAGACATGACATAGGAATTGCCCAGTAATATGGATTGTTTCGCGAATATTTTTGTGATACATTTGGCTTGTCTTCATCCGAATCGTAATATATAATGATAGGCCACGCTATAAGTGAAACAGTTTGGGCCACAACTGAAGCCAAATCAAGTATCAATTCGTATGGCTTTGATTGTCGTGAGAGCACTAAAAGAATAGCTGGCACTAGAAATAGACTGTTAGTTAACATTACACCTCTGTATGAGTCCATCGAAGGAAGTACTAAATAGAATAATATTAGAATTCCGATCGTTTGAAATGTTTCCATAATTAATACCTAAATAGACAAATAGACAAATTAGTATTAATAACACATTTCGATTGAATTAATGGCTAACCATGAGAAAAGTCGAAGATTGAGGTTTTTTCAAATTTTTAAACAAACAAAGTCTGGCGCAACGAAAAAAAGTGAAAACTTCTGGTGCTATTAAGACAAAGAGTAAGCACCAAATCCAAGCGATTCTTTCATAACTGTTCTCTTCAATTATTGCCACAAACTTTTGGTCTCTAACGTTACGTAAGTTTGGTATATCCTTATTGCATACTTCTATTGTACGGTTTATTTGTATCATTGATGTCATTAATAGTACGATTGATTTGGAAACAACAGCACTCAATAGAACTATGATGAATGTGAGCGCGTATGCAATTAATTTAAATATCTTTAGAAACACTTCAATCCATTGGGAATCTAGAGTCTCGTCCACGTCATCCGCTGGTATTGATATAAACGCGTCCCACTTCTCTGTTTCGCGAACTCCAATCGAATTTCTGGGTCTTTATACACATTTTTAAATTATTTTTTGGACATAACATTAAGTTATAAAAAACATTAAATAACAAAATCACATGAAAATCTAAATTAGCTTCTGTTGAAAATGATCGCATGTTCTAAATTTGTTGAACAAATCACAATTATTAAAATGAAGCTAAATTTTAAACGGAAACAGAAAAACCTCACTCATATTAATTATTTTGGTTATTAGAATTTGGAAATATTTTAAATCAAACAATTTATAATTTTTTTAGAATTTTCAATCTATAATCTATTTTGAGTTTAAACGGATAAAAATGAATTCTTCTATAAATTCAAATACTAATTCAACAGATAAAAAGAAAGTGTGAGCAATTGAATATCGACTAAGACTTAGCTTCAGAGACAACAAAATAATAAATTAATTATTCGAATCAGGTTTGCGAGAATTGATAAATCAAAAGCGATAAATTAAATTATAGGTTAAGTTTTCTTAAAACATCACAAAATATTATGTATTTTCCTTTAATATTAAAATATTTTACGATATTTTTAAATTAAAACTTGCAATATAGATAAAAAAATTATCAAAAGCTATCATTGAGCTCTTAAATTCATTGGTTTTAACTAACATAAAGAAATTACAAAAATTAATTTTTAAAATTAAAAATATTTGTTGTCAGTCAACAAAAATTTATAGATTATTTTTTAATAACTTTTTTTCTCTAAATTCAAAGAACTTTTAATTAAGATTAAGAATATCAAATCTACAACAAAATCTTTAATAAATTTTTATAGCAGTATTAAAATGAAAGTTATTTTCATATGTTTTTGAGCATTGCAGACATCTTTAATATTGAAATAGTCTAATACAGTAATTCTAAATAACTAGTAAGTTCTAAATAAAACTCGGGAAAAAGGATGAGAGAAATTTTCAATTGTTATGACTTACGTTGAATCTTTGGAATCATCTAAATCATGAAAAGCTGCGAAATGATCCAAATCCATATCAGTGTTATATAAACTTTTGGATTTATTTCTCAGCACAACGTCTTCAAAATCGTTGTGATTAACAAATGCTAAATTATCGTAATAATTATGATTAGTGTTGGATTTTTGCGTTGGGGTTTGCATTGAAACCGAGAATCTAACGGTTGGACCTTTTTTCGGTTGACTATTAGTGTTATTAGTGTCCAATTGATTGTCACTTTCGTCAAACAGCTGTCCCGCACTATTTCTAGCGGCACGTGCTTTCGAAACGAATATAGAATCTCTTGAACGTAAAAACTTGGACTTATTAGCGAATGGCTCTTCGGTTTCGATTGAGTTGGAGTTTGGCTCATCTGTTGCTATAGTGTCATCTATAATATCGTTGAAATCATTTACTTGAGCGGCAGTGTATGGTATAGACTGATCACTCGGGAAACCTTTCGGTCTGTCTTTCCATACGTAAGGCGATGTCATGTTTGAATGCGAATCCAAATACTATTTGAACTACAAATACCAATACAATGCCAATACCAATACTAATAGCAATACCGGTACTGAATATACTGACTCACATTTTAGATATTTCTATAATAATTGATTAATTGAATAATTGATATTTATATTGGCTATCAGTTAGTATTTACTATTCGTGTGATTTGATTAAATTCTTATACTAGTAGTGTCGCACTTCTAATAAAGTGATAATCTCTTACTTCATTTCATTTCCTTTTAATATTGTAGCTATAATTTTCCATTTAAAACGATTAAACTACATTTTTCAAACATAGCATCGAAACTTATAGTTGTGTTATCAATCAATACCTTTCATAAAATCAGTTGTGAAACAACGGCTTCTTTAAAGATTTCTGATTCTCTTAATATGTTAGTAGTCATTGGCCTATAAGTTTCATGAATTCTTTATTTGTAGTGGTGTTGATTAGATAATTATTATTTGATAGCTTTTGCTTTTAATCATCGGTAAACAATTGCCTTGATATTTAAAATAATGCGATAATAAAAGGATATTATGGAATTTATTTCAAATACACTTAAATTAACCATTTATTAAATTATTAAGTATTTAATTATATGTGTTTAAACTGTACTTCTTTCCGTTAAGAGTTAGCTTTAACATAAAATTCGCCAAAATTAAACTAAAAAATATTTAAATAAACATATGTTTATAAAATAACATTTATAATAGTTTTTATAATTTTTGTTTAAAAGATTTTTAATTAAAATGAATGACTAATAAATCGATCGATTTTTGTGTGTCCGACGACCCGAGCCCGACCCGACCCAACCCAACCCAACCCAACCCAACCCAACCCAACCCAACCCAACCCAACCCGGTCCAAACAAACTAAACAAAACTTTAAACTAATCCGATCCAACCCGAGCCAAAGCCGATAATCATAATTTTGATGAACTTAATCTAATTTTATATATTTTTATGATATTTATAATAAAAATTACTTTTAATAAAGTTATTTATATCAGAATAAATTACCGATTATTTTTATTTATACTAAGATCGGACTTAAAGAATAAAATAATTTGTGATTAGAAACATAAGATACTAAACTTAACACTAATAGAAGATTAAGATTTTAATACATTGAAGTATTTATGATAAATTATTACAATTAAAAATTTAAAATTGATTTATAAAGCATTTGTATCGTTAAATATAAAATAAATATAAACAATAGATTATTTCAGAAAAGAATAAAATTTGAATAAAATTTAAGACTTTTCATGAGATATTTTTGAATATAAAATTCGCTCTTTAATGATAATCTATTTTCAATAAACATAGAAATTTTAACCCAAATCGTGAACATTCATTATATTTTACTCTATAAGTTCTAATTTAGTATACAGCTATTTCAGTCTAAAGAGATGAAATTTTATGTCGATGTTGCTGCGCTCTATTGTGAGCTTGTTTTTATTTGA
>JAQGAW010005075.1:0-10095 GCA_034698025.1 Phthiracarus crinitus | reverse complement strand
AAGCTCAATTAACCTATCTGAGCTTGTAGTTCAAGCTCAAAGCTCACATACTTGAGAGCTTAAGTTTTTAAGCTCAATCTCATTTTTGTACTGCTGAGCTTAATGAGCTTATGTTTAGAATATTTTCAAAAATATTAATTAATTTTGGATTATATATAATGTTTTTAAGTAAGTATTGCATGTTTTAATGTAATGTAATTCTATAAGAAACATAAATCATCAGATAAGATTTCAAACCATTTCTTATTTAATAAAAATTAAATTTTAAAAATTATTTAAAATGCGAATTTTGAAACTTAATTTATAAGTAAGCTCAAAGCTCAAGCTCAAGCTCAATGGATTTAAGTAAGCTAGAGCTCAATTGTTTTAAATGTTGAGCTTAGAAAGATAAGCTCAAGCTCAAAACTTCCCAGGTTTTGCTCTAAGTTCAACCATTTCAAGCTCAAGCTCAGACTAATTGAGCTTATTCTCATCATTACATTTAAGCAAATTAAGTAAATATAAATGAATTATTTCATGATTGAGCCTTGACGACTTTTTATAAATAAATTTATAGACATCTTATCAAAAAGATAAGAATTTTGAAAATAACATCAAAGTTATATACGTTCGCCGAGCAAAAACAAGTTTTTGACCTTAGAATCTATTGAATTAGTGGCTATAGTGTATTATGTAATACTATAATTACGTTTAATACAATGTGTACACGAAACAATTATAAGTTGTGATGTTAACAATACACTCATGAAATGCTTTTTAAAAGCTAACAGTAATGAGTAGTACTATTTAAATGCTAAACTTTTAATGAAGATTGATATGTATCAAGAAAACAAATGCCTGAAATATATGAGATATTATGTGCTTAAATACAATAATAATATGTAATGGAAAGACTAAAAGTGCAAATGAGTAATAAAATAAAAAAAAAGGATAAACAAATCTTAATAGGAATATTAAGTATGTTTTTATGACGAGTAATCATCGCAGTATAAGTGTTGTATGATTTTCGGAATTTTTTAGAAATTTAAAAACAAAAATAATCGTATTTTTCTAAAATAACTGGTGTTATTTGAAACAATACTGTCCTTGTAATTTTAAGTACCGTTCGGATCATTTTGGAGTCTCAATTTTAAATATTGAATTAATAAAGTTTAATTTTCTTAGATTAAAATGAATGCGTGGGATTTTCTATTATAAGTGAGTTATTATGAGCGTTTTTTCTATGGTAATACTTGAAAACCTAAGTTCATAAATATTGTTTTCAAAATATTAATAAATTTTAAATAAATTTTTCAAAACAAATTTTTCTCTATAAGTCGAAAGCTTTACAAAATTATTTAAAATGAGACTAGAAAATGATCTTTATATAGTTTTAGGTTTTAGATAATAGTTATAAACCGATAAATATGCAAATGATTTCTTTGAAAAATTCACGTGATATGCATATTGAATCTTATCTTTCGCACAAATTAACTATAACTTCTATTCCAAGAAATTAAAAACAAAATATGATCATATGAAAATCTGATAAAATTTTGTATTTGTAATAATATTAAGTGCATTATACAGTGTGTTCCAATACACTGTTATTGAGTTGGATAACTTTTAGAAAATTTCGAAAATAATTGTAAAATTTTAGGATTGTTGTCCATTATAATATAAAATATTTAAAAGTTTTTGTTCTTCTATTTTTAAATATTTTTATTTCTGCTATTTATTAAGTGTTGGGAAAATCATGTCCTCAGGTTCTCTGCTATGGTTAAAATATTATTAAGTATTCATAAAGATATTATAATATTTATATATTACTATTAAAATCTAAAAGTACTATTAATTTTTTTTGTAAAGTGTAATATTATTTTTAAAAAAAATTTAATTCGTTTTATAATTTGATTTAAATATATAAAAGTTTTATTTATTTTTGTTACATTTTGATTTAAAATAGTTATGCTATGCAAATTGAGTACATAAAAATAATTTTTTTAAAATAGTAATATCAAGGATGTTGTTATAGTTAGTATTGTAACTTTAAATAAACATATGACTGAGCCTTGAATAAAAATGAAAAACAAGATAAAGTCTTATATAATAATTAATAGATATTTTAGCTATAAGATAAAAATTTTGAACTTTACATCTAAGCACACGCCGAGCACAAAGCAAGGGTTTGACCTTAGAATAAAAATAATAGATTATTAGATTCAAAAGTTGAATATAAAAGATAGTTTTATAATATCTTAATCACATTATTTTATTTGATTTAAAATTTGCTAATTCAATCTAGATTTATATTCAACTCAGTCAATGTAAGTATAAGTTTTGTTTTTATTTATAGACGTAAAAAAGTGATAATTTAATTACCTAATTATTTGTATTATATTATAGTTTTGAAATTCTTTTCTTTCCTTTTTAAATTATTTTCATGTTGGCAATTTGCATATTTCTCAATAATAACTGCCACTTTCTCATTGAAATCTAAATTTAAAATTTTTTAAGCAAAGATTAAAACTTAGTCAATTAATTTTTAAATAAATTCTCAGTCAAATCTATAAGTTAGATAACTTTTCACTGATTTAGTTGACATCTTTTTTAATATATAGCTAATACAGGGTTTCCCAAATTCAGATGGTCTAGTATAGTCTCATTTCGACTTTTTTCAAAATTAATGGAGAGGATGTAAACTCACAGATTTTTGCATTTCTGTACAAAATTATTTTTAATTTTCCGCCACGAAAGCCTAAATAGAAAGATAATAGTGATATATTAAATTAGATATGTAAGCAAATGGAGAATATAAAAATAAATTTTTTCAATAGTAATATAAAGGATTTTGTTATATGTAGTTAGTATTGTAACTTTAAATAATGATTAGATTAAGCCGTGGTTTAATAATATAAACAAGAAAAATTCTTATGTCAATTAATAGACATCTTATCAAAAAGATATGAGTTTTGAAAATAACATCAAAGTTATATTCGTTCGCAGAGCAATAACAAGTATTTGACCTTAGAATAAATTTACTGATAATAAGAATCATAACTTGCATATAATCTATAGTTTTAAATAATCTATTAGAAATCTTTTTAATTGACACCTAATTTACTCACTCATATATATTGATTTTTTTTCGATTTACATTCAATTCAGTCAATGCAAAGTATAATTTTGTTATTATTTATAGACGTATAATAGTATTTATTAAGGTTACCTAACTCTTTGTAAGAATTAAAAGTTTTAAATAGCTTTTTTTTATCTTTTTTAAAAATTATTTTAATTTGTTTGAACACTTAAACTTTTTTCTTTGATTGAGTTCATAATAATTTCTTACTCCTTAAGCTATAACAAATAAACACTTTACATGTAATATAAACATCCTCTGAAAAAAAACAGTTATTTAATACTCTTAAGCAGTCTAATGGTCGTACAGTCGCATAACTCTCTTAAGCTTTAGTTTTGCGTACTTTTGAAGTTATATGTTTAAAGTTTTGTATGTGCTTCAATAAAAGATATAAACTTTTCAAATAGCATTAATAACTTTAAAAATTTAACGACAATTTTTGATTAAGAAGTGGTGAATTTAATCCTTCGAAACGTCAAATAACTTACGAAATAAGTAATTAACAACTTTGATTAACAACTGAAAAAAGTAAGAAATTATTATTTTAATTTGCATATTTCTTTTTTGCTCAACAAAAACTGATACATTAAATTTATCAACAATAAAAATAAATTAAATTTATCTCAAGAATTTTGAAATTACCCCTTTCATGATCTTTTAAATTATTTTCATTCAGCAAACTATATTATATTTGTTATGTAATGTATAAAAAGTTTTATATTTTTGATTTCTGTTCGGTATTAATATGATCCTTTAAATTTGATATTTATTTTGAATTTAAATATACAGAGAATAGAAGAACTATTAGCGATTTTTTAAAACAAGTATTTTATAAAATTATTTATAAAAATTAATCATTTAATTTCTAAATTTTCTCCAAAACTGTTTGAATTTCAGATGTCATCCGTATTTCAATTGCTTTACATACTAATATTATGTTCTTGTATATCATTAAATGGGTTTATTTCAGCATTTCCTTTAAATTCTGAAGAAAATGCAATTAACAGCCAATTTCAAAGTGGAGGTACTTTTAAAGTGAAACGATCGTTAAACTATTATTGTGGAAAAAGATTAATTGATACGTTGAGCTTTATTTGTTCAAATTTGGATTTTAACGACAATCAGAGTAAGCATTAAATATTCCAATGAATTTTAAACTCTACTGTTTTGAAAATAATTATTAGTTTGATATATTTAATGATATGCGAAAGTAACTTAATGTTTATTCATTTTAAACTAAAGTTTTAATTTGTGAGTTTAAACTTATTTTTAAACGATGGCGAAGTAATTTAATAGTTATTTTTTATTCACGTTTAAGCTCATTATTGCCCAATATTTATATCAAATTATGTTTTTAATTTATCAATTGATGTAATAAATTATATATTCTTATAGATGGGATAACTAATGGAATCGATTTACAGAAGCGATTCAATGGAGAGAAAGTATTTCACGCAATTAAACAAAGAGTCCGTGCAGTATCACCTTCTTTATGCTGTTATAATCTATGCTCAATCGACACACTAAGTTCTTATTGCAATTATTACTAAAACTAAAATCGAGATGCAACACACGCCACAATTATAAAAAATATTATCATTTGATAAATAGTTTTACAAAACTTTTTAGAAAATTATAGTATTTTTATCGTATAAATATTAACTTTATATACATATTCATTAAACTGCAGATTATATTAATAAAATTTTATAACTTAGTGAGTAGTTGTTTAACACAAACACTTCAAAACTTAAGCAGAATTATAGAAACATAGCATTAGTTATTAAAAAAGGTTTTTGTTATTTAACTTTTACTAAAATAATGAATTACATTTAAATTGATGTGTCATTAATTTTGTTAGGCTTTTTAACCGAACTAATGATAGATAACAAAATTTCATTATTAATGGTAAATTTTACAATTTTGTGTCTGTAAAAACATATTTTAATAATATCATTAAAAATTAGTTCATTCATTTATTATGAATATATTTATTATTATTTGAAAAAATAATTTATAAATTTATAAAAGAAATTTTTAAAATGTAAGTTTACATTTTATTTTTATATTTAATAAAATTTTTTTATCCCATTTATAACTTTTTTCGTTATTCTACATGTAAATAAAAAAACCAGAATACATGTTCTGCTTTTAGAAATTAACTTTACTTTGACAAATAATTATTTGCAAGAGTATTTGTTTCTGTATTTACCGGTTGGTATAGTTAGAAATTTTATTGGTAAATTTAGATTAAAGTGGGACATATTATGAAACATTATTTTCTAAAGGTTAAATAGAATTAGAAGTATAAATTAACAGGAAGAGGAAGAGGTTCTTCCACCGCACACTTATTTAATTTTAAGAAAACAATGCTTTAATATATATAAATACCTTAAATTTATTTATTATTTTTATAGTTTATTAAATAAAATGTTTTATTGCAAAGCACGTCAATATTAAGAATAGTGATTACCGGGACTAAAAAGTGTTTTAAATGTGAGGGAACAAAGAACAAAATATGTATTAAAAACTGGAATAGTTACGATAAAATTTTTGTTAAAATTATATTAAGAAATTATAATATAAAAATTTTTTAGATTAGACTCTATAAATCTCTGCTAATATCTATAAATAAATCACATAACTTTTTATTGACTTAGAATACTTTAAAAGAATATTGTCGTTTTATTCACCACAATTTGTTAAATATAGCAAAAACGGAAACTTTAATGAAAATATGTGCATTTTCGGGATTATTAAAACAAACTGCCAAAACCTGAAAAAAGGGAAAATAAATCTACTTTTAATTAGTTTGTTTAATTTAATAAATTATAACATATCAATCTCCCAGTCATATGATTAAAGAAAAATTACGGTCTTTTCCACGAAATAACTATCCTTTGTCAATATATATCTAATCTTTTATTTTCTTAGTACAATCTTATTCCTTTATGGTATAGTAATGCTGTCTTTAAAGAAAGTTTGAAAATAGCATTAAATAACGCATTTAAGATAATATTACACGAAATGTTTTAGCAATAACTAAGATTATAAACATGTCAAATGTTATCTTTAAAAGAAAAAATTATAAATAATATATTTTCTTAAAACTTTTAATTTTGACTTTGTTTATTGATTTATTGATTTAATATATTAATCAGAAAACATAATGAAAATACAATTTATTTCTAATAAATCGAACAGATTTGTAGATACATTGCTTTATTTATTAAAAATTGTTTTGGTTAATTGACTAATAGTGAAATAATGAATCATATATAAAGAGATAAGTGTCACTATCTTTAGTATTACTTTATTTCCAAACTAATGTTGGATAAAAAATTTCATTTTATGATTTTGTTTTCGTAAATTTTATTATTTTATGTCTGCATAAAAAAATATTAAATAAATTCATTAAAAACATCATTTTATTCAATTATAATTAATTTCTTTGTTCTTAATACCCTTTTGTAGAGATGGACATTTTATTGTTAAATTTATGTTAAAGTGTAGACATTATGACACATTATTACAAAAGATTAAATACAATTTGAAGTATAAATTAACAGATGTGTTTCTTACACTTATTTAATCTTAAGAAAATAATGCTAACATTATATTTTTTACAAAATATTTAATGAATTTCTTTATAAAATAAATAGTCTGTTTGAAAATTTGAGCATAAGCTGAACTGTTAAACTGGAATTTAAGTTATAACGCATGTCCAGCTAACAGTTTCACACTCTTTTATAAAGTATGCATACAATAGTACTATTTTAAAAGCACATAAGATATGTAAATATTAATCAAAAATTACAATTTTAAAATATATTTCATCTTCTTTACCACTACTTTGCTGACTTTAACTACTCCACCGATTTGCTTAAGAATGATAGCATTGAAATTCAAGCAAATTTTATAATGACCTTAAAGTAAGTAGTGGGCAACCAATTACCCGAAAATATCTTAAATTGATGTTAATGCTTTTCAATGTGATTTTCCTATTTTAGTTAACATTTTCTGTAAAGCACGAATAGTTTAAGCGTAGGGATATTGCGCAAAACACAGTGGAAGACATCAAAAAATTATTATCCCAAAATACCATAATAGAAAGTTTTTTGGAAAGACCACTGAAGTGTTAATAATTTTAATTCGTTTATTTAAATATTTTTTTATTTAGAGGTTTAAATCATATAAATTAAGAACAATTGAAAATTTTAGCCCAATTAGTAAAATGTCTGTCTGTTAGTTTATTGTCCTGTTTTTCTAACTCTTTTCTATTTCTATGCCTGTTAGTAGACTCTGGTTATATATATTAATGGAAATTTTAAATGACCAAAAATAATTAATTAATTTCAACATATGGTTAAGATTATTCGATCAAAGTTGAAAAATGGGAAAATAAGCTTTAGATAACAAATTGTTACGAAAAATATGGTAAAAATAACCATAAATTTGTGAAATAATATGTTAAAATAAAAGCATTGAGTTCTTTTGTTAATTTAAGCTAAAAATATTACGAAAAATTAAATTTCTTTATTTGCTTCATAAAATTAGTAAAGTGCGCTCAAGAATTGCATAATAGTTTTAGTCGCTTATAAATATTTGTTTATTCTGAGAGAATTCAATAATGTTTATCTTAATAACGATATTCAAGTCAAAGGCAGATTATTTTTATAAATAATTTAACAAAAAATGAAAATAATTAGTTATATATTATACATAATTCATAACAGTTTAAAATTTTTAATAAACTAAATTATAACCATTAAATTTTTAATGATAAATAAATTACAGCGTTAATAAATTATTAGTATATATCAGGCCTTTATTATTGGAATAATTTTAAATTTAATATAAATAAAATTGCATAAAATATAGTAAAAACTGATTTAAAATGAAAGAATTTTCAGTTAACTTCGACATGGTAATTATAAAATACAAATATATAGTATTCTATAAATGTTTTTTAAATATGATTTAATATTTTATAATAAATAAAGTTTAATGTGTATAAAATACACAATAAAATAAAATAAATTAACATTTGTAAAGAATAGCAAAATATTTGAAAAGAGGTGGTTTAATTCATCATGATTTACATAATGACAAAATTTTAAACAATTTTATAAATTTAAATAAAACTACAAATTAACAAAACAAAAAAAATTATACCAAGTTTCAAACCATATTTAATATGTAATTTATAATGTATTGAAAAATATTTCTGTCCTTAATTGAAACTTATATTCTTTTTGATTTTCTATCATTAAATGTGCTGAAACACATTTTATTATTAATCGTAAATTTATTAAAAACATCCTGAACTTAACTTTTTTAGTATTGATATGCGTTAGATTAGTAAATCGTTAAAATTTTCAGGCCCGAGCCCGACTGAAGCCCGAATGTTTAAAGTTGGGCCCGGCCCGAGCCCGATTTTTTCAAAAAGTCAAAAGCCTTCACAATATCACCTTTAAACGATTGATTATCCACTTTAACAGATTTTGTTTGAGGTTTGGCCATTAATTTAACAATAACTAAACAAAAACCTAAAATTTTAATTTTAATTTTATTTCTAAAATATATAAAAAGTAAATATTTCATAAAAATTTGAGAAACTTCAAAGCCCAACCCGGCCCAAATTTTTTATTATTAGGCCCGAACCCGGCCCGGCCCCTGAAATATTGTCCGGGCCCGCGGGTGCCCGATAAATCGGGGGCCCGTTTACTAGTCTAATATGCGTCATTGCTATTAAAAAACAACCATATAAATATAATGATTTTGAATAGTATAACGTGTTTACGTAATTGTCACGTTTTAATTCCGTGCATATCATTGTACTAAACGCTTTCTATTGTAATCTTTTAAAAGATAAAATGAATGTTTTATAAAATCATATAAAGCTGTACTATAATAAACAATGTACTATAATAAAAAAATAACTGGGTTAAACTATCTATTGAGAAATTTAAGATATAATGGAGTTCTGGAAGGGAATAGAGTGAGAGAATTTTCAATGGTAATATGTTTATTTTAAAATTTAACGCATAAAATTTGGCAAATTATTAGTATTATTATTAATATATCTTTTATACTACAATAGTGATAAAATATTTGACAAATAAAGATTTATTGTAATATGTAATAAAATATAATAATCTATCATTTAATTATTATAAAATTAATTTTTAGATAGAGGGTAAAAAACTCATTTGATAACGACAATTTTTTTGGGCTTAGGACCAATATTTTTTTCAATTAATTTTTTTTACAATTTTTTTCCTCGACAAACGCCTAAACCACGCCCCCTCGAAAAACGCAACGATTTTAAAAGATAAATTTTCTTAATTTTTACCAAATTTTTACCGGTTTTGATGCACAATTTTTAAACATTTAACAAAAAATTTTTAAAATTTTTTTAATCGTGAATTTTCAAAATTTTGGGTGGAAGTGGTCTAATTTTCCAAATTCCTAGGGCAGGACAACCATGGAATAGCATGCGCTTTATGTACCTATGCTGTAATATTAAAATTTTCCTTATTTTTTAAATTTTTGAATTATTTTAAAGCAATTAAAAAGAAAGAAATTATGCTGAGGTTAAGTATAAAATAAATCTAAAACATAGTTCGATAGATAATTATACATAGGAAAACCTTTTTAAAAATGATTTGTGTTTTTTTCTATTTTTTATCCTATTTAGATTAATAAAAGATATAATTTATACTTATGTTAATTTAGAATATTACATCCTTTTTGTCATTTCTGTCAATTAATGCAATCATTTATCTTTTATTTATTGATATTTCTATACTTGGTTAATATTGATTAACAGAATCGAATATAAAACAAGATCGAAACGGTCGTAATATCTGACTTTGCTGTTTATAAAATTAGTATTTATTTATTAAATAATACAAAATATTATTTTAATCAATCGTAAGCAAATAAACAAACTCCTCCATTCATTGTACTCCGAT
>JAQGAW010005074.1:0-10095 GCA_034698025.1 Phthiracarus crinitus | reverse complement strand
ATATGTTTTAATGAGTCATGTCCATTAACAATAGGTAAACATATATAAGCTCTAATAGATCGCACAGTAAATCCAATGACATAATTTTTGATATAATTACATGCATTTACATCGCTATGACTCATGTCGCACCATCATAATTCTGTATCCACCTCGAAAATTTTTGAATAAAGTCATCCGGATAATCACCATCCGATGTAAAACTAAATCCGAATAATCCGAGTAATGTGTTTCTTTTAACATATTCAAACCAAGGAATATGACTCATACATGATCGATACATGACTCATAAATTCTCGAACAGTAAGTCTGGTTTGTATGTTTTAATGGATATTGAATACCATCAATAGATACATCTGAAAACCGAATATCAAAATGCTGCTAATTAAAGGGATTCTTGGTATTAATTCCGTTGAATGCAGAATTTTCTTTAAATACTAAAAATATTTTTCTAGGACAATCCCCATGATGCATATTTTTGATATTTTTACTTAATGATCCATTATATATAGCACTTGTTTCCACAAAAGGTCAGATATGTGGATAAATTGCTGGTCTTACTTCTAAAGCCATATTATGCACCTCTAAGATATTTGTTAAGTTTCGCATTATAGATAAATAGTTTCGCATCGCGAAAAACTACTTTCGGTTTTAATTTTGCATCAAATAAAATTAGATAAAATTTGGGTTAAGTATGTAATAATTTTATTACAATAAATCTTTCTTGTTCAAATACTTGTCCCTGAAACTTGTTAGTATCATCTGTATCAGTTTTAAATGGAACTAGAAGTTTAAATAAATCGAACGGATGATCACAATCGACAAATCGATATGGAATAACATTAATTTGAATAAAATCTAACTACGATTATGGAGTAGTGTCAAAAGGAGAAAATTAATGATTGAACTTCCCACTATACAATTAAATATATTGTTAAAATTTAAAAATAGTATTTTAAATTAAATTAATTTTTGAATAATTTATAACTTATTGTGACGAGTGGAATTAAGCAGAGTTTACTACCAATTGATTTAAATTCTTTAATTTTAGAAATATTTTGATAGAATAACTTTAAATTTAAAGAGAATGTTTTCATAAAAAGAAAAATCATAAAATAAAATTTCATCAGCAAAATAAACTTATTCTAACTAATTCAAGTTAATTTTGTTGAATGGAATTAAATTACTTTCTATATTAAGCATATCAGCTATTAAAACTTTTTTTCGGATTTGACTAACAATGCTTATCTACTGTTCAATATTTGTTACAAATTGAGCATTTTGTCAATTTGAGAGCAATAAATCTTGAATCATAGATTTTCTCCGCTATTCATACCTCAAATTAAGCAATGTTGCAAATTGATTTCCTATTCACCAATCACATGTTTGTTAGTTTTTACTTGATAAAAAATATCTTATATTTGGGCATATATAGGGTAATATAACACAATAAAATGTTATTTTTTGCTACAAACTGAATAAATTTTTTCATTAAATTTACCAAATTTATTTAATGTGGAAAGTTTTTATTTGATTTTTCAAAATATTTTATAATAGTTTTAACAATATTTGAATCTACTATTTAATATATTTTATTAAGAATATTATGATTTGATTTATTTAATTTTATAGCTTTATCACTTATTTATTTAAAATAAAAATTATTATTGGTTTTAATTCGTTTTCTTGTTTTAATGCTTATTTGTAAAAATATAATTGGAAATAATTAATTATATTACTTTTTGTTATATAAAACTTATAACTAGAATTTTAAAAAAATTATTCTATAAAATATTCTATATATATTTTGATTAAATTAATAGAAAAATTATTATTCCTCTTTCTATGTCATTCTTATTCAAGTTAATATATGTTACAAATAAACAAGATCGATACGGTCATAATATCTGACATTTTTAAGTTAAGAATTTTTTGATCGCTCGCTCCATTTTTGTTAATTTATATTAAATCATTATAACTTAATGTTTTGTAAGAATTATAATTTAAATAAAAGAATAAAAGAGAAAAAAAATAAAAGTTAATACGTTAATTCTTTTAAAGATTCAAAGTCCTGAGATAGTAATGGTATATAGTATGTATTGGGGTAAGGAATAACTACTTGATCATCAAATTTTATATTATTTGGAATATCAAAGTCTTAATAATTTGGTATATGAATTTCCAACAAGGCTCGGTTTAACAATATCACTATATACAAATAATGAATGAATTCCGGCTGATAAGTTAAATGGTGTATGACTTTTAAAAAATATTCATCTACGGATATTTTATTATTATGATCCATAGAAAACTTTTTAAGTAAATCGAACTGTTCTTTTACTAATTTTAAAGAATTAAATCCTAACATTTCAGCTAATTCTGTATCTAGTTTTTATACTAATGGTTGATTTCTTGTTCTACCGTTATCAATTGTGATAAGTCTTGTTCTCTTTTCAATTTTTAATGAAGGTAATGTTTCTCGATTAGACCATAACTTAGCTTAATATCATTTATTTTTTCATTAATCTCATTCACTAAGTCATCAATTGACTCAAAACTTCAATTGGAATATAACCATTGCCTACTTTTTGTAATTGAAACTTATCATCTAAATATAAAATTCTAATTGATTGTTTCTTTCAAATAGTATACCAAGAATACTTATACGAAATTTCTGAAAGCCCTACTTCCCAATTACCTGTTCGAAATAGACTATTAGCTAACTTTTTCTTATAATTTGCCAAGGTATTTTCCTCAAACAAATTATTAATAACATTAGAAGGCAAATCTATATAGAAATTGGATTCCATTTTAACCCTGTACTTCTTGACCTAAAACTTCATATAAACTATTAAAGGCTCATGACGTCATTCGCATCAACCCATGAATTAAATTCATCTGAATAATTCAACCATTTTACAAAATGTTGTTTCTCTCCTTTAAATGTACGAGTTTTAATATTTTTTCAACTCTATACAATTTTTTGTATCTATTAAGGGAAAAGCCTTTTATCATGAACCGTATAAAATGGTTAATAATCTTTTCAACTTTAAATGTCTCATCAGTCCAATTTGGTTATTAACTTTTATCAAATGGTTTTTAAGTATAAGCCTTTCTTACAGTATCCTCGGTTGATATCTTTAGGGTTTCATTTTAATAGATTTATGATACGAACTATTGTATGATGTTAATAAATCTTGTAATACATCAATATAATTTCTACTTCCTTTTGATGTAAAATATTTAAACATTCTGGATTTCAAAGTTCTATTTAAACGCTAAATTATTGCGCATTTAATTGTACTATTATTACTTGTAAAGTAATTAATATCATAACTTTTAAGAAATGAAATAAACTGGGCATTATAAAATTCTCTTCCTTGATCTGTACGTAAATGTACAGGTATTCTACCTTCATTAAATATTTCTATAAAAGCATTTTTAACTGAATTTGCAGACTCATTTTTTAAAGCCTTAACCCAAGCATTCTTATCAATCAATGTATAAACAGTAACTATATATTTATAACAATTATTCTGGGAAGCAAACACTTGCATGTCAACTAAATCAGCCTCCCATTGTTGATCAATAACTGGGATACGTTTAAACTTTCTTATTACAGGCTGATGTAACGTATATGTGAACCGAATTAATAACAAATCTTTTAATACCTTTAATGGGATACTTTTCTTTGCTTCATTATATAACTTGTTAGCACTCGAAAACGAACTAGGACTTTTCGGATCATAATAAATATTTTTAAAAATAACTTCATTACAAATCTTCGTTTCTATCATTTAATGGTAAATCTTTAGGTTCTATCCGATCAATATTTTGCTTTTTAGCTGGTGGCTCTATATTTTCTTGGACTTCTTATTCTTCACGATCTGAACTAGTAAGCATAGGTGGAGTTTTAGTGTATAGAACTTTCTCTTCTTCGATAGGCTTGTTTTCATAAAAACTTATAAGCTTTGATTTAACATTTTCATTAATTAGTAATGATGGTTCGATTTTAGCTTTATTTAATAAATTTATAAATGCATCTTCTCCAATTAACAATTTACTTGGAGTTGTGGCATAAGTTAGTAAATTAATAAGATATGAATTATCAATAAAAACACCATTTGAATTTATAATTCTCTAGCTTTTATCAAAATCGTCAATTCTTCCTAATTTTAAACCAATAATTAACATATTCATATACTTTTCTAGAAGTGGGTGAGATTTTGTCTTTTTATGTTTTTCTTCAGAATTAAATTTAGTATTACTATCTGTATCCAACGGTTAAGCCGGTAGAATTTCACTTTCTACTGGATTAATAACGAACTTTTGTACACTTTCCATTATTTTTTACGAAATAATGGTGCAAGAGCTGCAATGGCTGCATTATCCACCAGAAGTAATTTATATTTACGAAGCACTTATTTTTGTTTGGATGATAATGGAACTTTTTAGAAATTGTATTAATTGCAATTTTATTCAAGGCTTCTTATCAATATTGTTTTACCACTACCTGAGGGACCAGCTTTTAAACATGTAAATAAGTTTTTAATTTTCAAATGCTTGTAATCCATTATTATTAAATTTTTTTATATACACACATATTGTATATTTTTTATATTAACTTGATTTTAATATTAATAGCTATTAAAATGTATAAATAGTGCAATTGTTCATATAAGTTTGTGATCTATATGAATAATGAAAAGATTAAATTAATAGAAAGTTCAAGTAATCCAAAAAACCTTGAATTTTTTCGTATACAAGTCAAACCAATCAATTACAGTTGTTTATGGTTGTATTTAAAGTAGAGCTTTCCAAGAAAAGACTTGATTCCAATAAGAGATCAAACTGTCGAAAAGTCAAGAAAGATGGCTAATGTGTTTTTAAGTGGATAATCTTTTTCTTTGAGCTTCTAATATTCATACTTGTATTATTTTAAATTTATACTATTTGTTTCAAGAAATAAAGATAAAATTATATCATTTTGTGGATTGGATAGTTTATATGAACCCTGGAATTATAAAAATGTGAGTGTAAAAATTACTTAATGGTAGCTCCAAAAAACATAAAAACAGACATATAGTTAAAATAAATTTTGTTCCAGCAAAAAAGAAATACATAAAACATAATTTCAAATTATTACGTCAATTTTGTGGAAACAAAAAATTAAAAAATTATAAAAAACTTAAATGTATAAGTACGAAATAATATTAAATCTTACAAGTACGCATAAAAACAAATTAAAAATTATATTAAAAATTTACGTCAAATTGGTGATAGTAAGAAAATAAACAAAAAAACAAAAATGAACATTAGAAATAGGCTCACTTTGTGTTAAATAGTTTAGTTAATTATTTGTCAGTTTTAGACAGTTTTGTGACATATATTTTACCATTTTTGGCTCATTTTTCTCACATTTTGTGACGTTTATCACTTAAAAAAGACTCCTATCTTAAATAAAATAGACTCCTATCCCTTTATTAATATAAATAAAATATCCCTTAATAATTATAAAGACCTGTCCACATACATACATACAGACAGACAGAAAAGGCAAATCCAATAGCTCCTTTAGACAAAGTGAGCTAATAATTAAAAAACAATTAAAAAAATAGAAATGAAAACAAATGTTAATATGAAGACCTAAGTTTAAACAAGAAATAATTATAAAAATGGAAAAATATTATTCCATTGTTTCTAACGTTAGCCGAGTGTCTGATTTGTTCAAAAGAACAGAGTCTACACATACAAATAAATTATTGGACGCTTTGGTTGCAGATTGTAAAAATTCAGTAGCGTTATATGAAAATTTAAAGCTTATTTTTAAATTAATATTTAAAGATATTACTAAGGGGTATAATGGAAATGATTTTTTTAGTTTTAATTAAAGTCAAGAAGAAATTGAAGAGTTTATAATTCCCCGAAGAATTAAAGATTTCAATGTAAATGAAATAATAAAAATTTAATTCCGATTAAATAGATTTGGAGATTTCGATTTCAATGAGAAATTTACTATGGCTCCGTCATCATCCTATAATGATTGGAGTTCTTCTTATTTAAATGATTTAAAATAAATATAATTAATAAAAATAATGTTTAATAAATATTGTGAAAATAATTATTGGTGTAATAAATTATTGTAATAAATTATTCAAATAAAATTAATTTAATTAAAAACTCGTTTTCTTTTTATTTATTACATAATTTATGTTTAGGAAAAAGTATTACTCGTATTTTATGGTTAGTAAAAATATTTGACGTAATTTATTGTTAGTAAAAATATTTTACGTTATTTATTGTTAGTAAAAATGTTTGACGTAATTTATGGTTGTTAAAAATATTTGACGTAATTTATTTTCAGTAAAAGTGATTAATAGTTATAATTCAGTCACGTTATAGGGTGTGCTGCGTTTGTGTGGCCTAATTAATCACGTAATGTTTTGCGCTGCGTTTGTGTGGCCTAATTTGTGAACTCTCAGCTGTCTTGTTTCTGATTGGCTATTAAAAATCACGCTATATTTTGCTGCTTTCTGATTGGTTGACAGTTTTTCCCAAACCTTATATAAAGAGCTGCTCACTTAAGAACTTGTCATTCCATAACGAAGTGCGTTGCAGGAAAAGGAAAGAAAAGAATTCAAGCTCCAATGTCGCTAAATAAAGAAAGTTCAATAAAAGATCCGTTATTGTTATTAATAATACAGATAATAGTTTTGGATACCGCGCATTTGCGGTCAGTAAATATTATTTTTAAAATAAAGAAAATATTATTCCATATGAATGGGAAAAAATAAGAAAAAATAAATTGAATGCGCAATTTATTGCTGCTTCTGAAATTGTAAGAGAAATGCTGGATTAAGTATAGATATTTCATTAATTCGAGAAAATATTAATTCGGTTCAAGAAAGATTAAATGATTTTCAGATTTTTATTATTGATGCTGGAAGATAAAATAATATTATTTTCAAAGGCCCAAAAAAAAGAAAATTTATATAGAAAATTTAAATAATCATTTCAATGCAATTATTAATATTCGTGGTTATATTGGAAGAAAGTTTTATTGTTCTTCCTGCCATATTGGCTACGATCATAAAATAGAGCATAAATGCAAATATAATTGCAATAAGTGTTTCGAAAAATGCGAAACGGATTTGGAGTGGGGAATAAAGTGTAATGATTGTAAACGTAATTTTAATGGGCCTGATTGCTATTCCAAACATTTAAATTCGAAAATGTGTTAATTATTATAAAGATGTGGTGAATGCGAGATGGAATATGAGAAATCGCATAAGTGTAATGAATTTAAATGCAAAAAATTTAGTGCGAAATATTCAAAGCAGCCGGATTTCTGCAATAAGAAGCCTATGAATGAAAGTAATTTAATTGAAAAAGATATAGAGCCGAAGATATTTCTTTCATATGATATCGAAAGCTCAAATATTAATGATATTCATGTTCCGATGCTTTTAATATGCAAAACATGCTGTGATAAATGATGGAATCCGAGCATAAAATCCCAGTCTTCTTCATGCGAATTATGTGGTTCGCATATGAAGATATTTTTCGGAAATATATGTATTAAAGAATTTATTAATTTCCTATTCGTTAATCTTGCAAAATATGCAGCATCAAAAAAAGCTTGCATTATTGCTTTTGCGCATAATGCTAGAGGTTACGATGCGCCTTTCATATTAAAAGAATTATGGAAAATTAGATTCAAAAATCCTTCAATTATAATGCAACGAAGGAAAATACTGAAATTAGAAATCGGGAATGTGCGAATGATCGATTCGATTTCCTTTTTCCTTCAGCCTCTTAGTAAACTGCCGGAGGCTTTCGGGCTAGAATGTGAAATGGAGAAGGAAAAATTCCCGTATTTATTTAATATTCCATCCAACTGGGATTATATCGGTGAAATTCCAGATATAAATTTTTATGGAGTAGAAAATTTAAAAAAAAAAGATGCAAATGATTTACGTAAATGGCGTCCAGAAATGAGAAATGCTAAATACGTATTTAATTTCAAAGAATTAATTCTTTATTGCGAAAGGGATGTGGAAATATTAAATAAAAGTATAATGGGTTTCCGTAATAATTTCATTAAGATTACAGGCATCGATCCTTGTACTCGATTATTTACGCTAGCTTCTATTGGATTAGAAGTTTTCAAAGCTAATTATTTAGAATAGAATTCCATCTAACGCCTATGATTATCAGTCCAAGAATCTTTCCATCGAAGAAGATTGTTGGCTGGACTGGCTCAAGTATAATTATAATTTAAATTTAATAAGGCATTTTTGAATTGGTAATTATTGTTTGGATGGATACTTGGAAAGCGAAAATAAATATTATAAGTTTTTTGGATATAAATGGCATGGTTGTCCGGATTGTTATAAGGAAGATAGAAATGTTAAAAGATCAGAATTAAATTATAGAAGTTATGACGAAGTATACGCTGATACGTGTAAGAAAATTGATTATTTAAACAGACGCGGCCTTCAAGGAGAAATTAGTCGCATAAGTTTAAGTCAGATAGAAATAAGAATAAATAAATGAAAGCGTATACAGCTAAAAGATACATTCATCATAAATCTTTAAGAGATAATGGTAATGCTGTAATTAAAGAATCGTTCTATGGAGGAAGAACTAATAATTTAAAAATCTTCGAAGTTTGTTATTACGAAGATGATGTGGAAATAAAGGTGTTAGACTTTGGCAGCCTATATCCTTTCGTATTAAAATCTAAAAAATATCCGCTCCGTCATACTGATCTTCCTGTATATCCGGTTTCAAAAAATAAGAAACTGATGTTCCCGTTATGAAAGTGCTGCGCAGATTGTTTAAATCAGGATGGGTGTCGTCATGTCGATGATGATAGATTACTTACGGGGACATGGACGTCGATCGAATTATTAAAAGCGCTTGAAAATGTATAAAGAATAATTTATATTATTCGAGTTCTTAATTATTCTGAATGTAGAGAAGGATTATTTGCGTTGTACGTAAATATGTGGTTAAAAATAAAGCAGGAGGCAAGTGTATGGCCTAGCTGGGTTGGAGATGATGAAGATAAAAAATTAGAATATATAATGATGTACGAAGATCGTGAAGGAATAAGTTTAGAATATGATAAGATCGTGAAAAACCCAGCTTTGCGTTTTATTGCGAAAATAATGCTTAATTATTTTTCGGGAAAACTAGCGCAAAGGCCAAACTTGCCGAAAATGGAAATATGTTATACGTACGATGATTATTGGAAATTGGTTAGTGATGAGAAGAAGGAAATATTTGGAGAAATTATGGTATATCCTGAAGAAGTTATTATGGTTAATTGGAAATATATATGCGGAAGATGATATTTCTAATAATTATAATCTTGCTATTGCGTCGTACGTCACGGCGTACGCAAGATTAGAGTTATTAAATCTTATGGAAAAACTTGAGAATAATGGACTTGGAAGTTTACTATATTTCTATACAGACTCCGTTTATTTTAAATGGGTCAAAGGCGATCCGATGATTTTCTCGGTGATCTAACCGATGAAGTTGGAATCGGTTAAAAATGTAAAAAATTCGTTTCATTAGGCCCAAAATATTATGCTTATGAAATCCTAAATAAAGATGGAAGTAGCGAGGTTGTTTTAAAAATATAAGGGATTTCGCTTACTGAAAATGCGTTAAAAATAATTTCAATTGGTAAAATGCTTGCAATTTCCGAAGGATACGTGGAAAATAAAAGAATTAAATTAGATGTTCCTCAAATTCAATTTAAAATAGATAAATATCATAATATTTAATCTTCTAAAATAGAAAAGATTTTCGGGCTACTTCCGATAAAAGAAGAATTATCGGTAATGAAAAACTTCCTTATGGGTTTTAAATATTATTATTATTATTTTATTGTAATTGTTTTTAATTATTGTAATATAATGTAATGTTTTTTAATAATTGTAATGATTAATATTAATAAAATATTTTAAAACAGTAAGCTTTGTATCATTTATTTATTTATACATAGTACAGTCAATTGCGAATGTAAGTCAAAGTTATTCATAACTCTTTCAAAATGTTTGCACATGTGGTCAGTGTTTTCAA
>JAQGAW010005073.1:0-10096 GCA_034698025.1 Phthiracarus crinitus | reverse complement strand
TGCTCGACAATTGCAGTTTTGCCAACACAACCAGAACCTAACACTACTATACGACTGTGAAGATTCACTTTCTGATGTCCATCTAAATGAGACACTAATGATCCCAACTGTGAAAGTTGTGAAATTGGTTGCTGTGGCATATTATCGATGATTGTATTCTACATAACAATGTTAACTTAGACTAATACCAACTTTCATGAAAAACAACGTTTCAGTTATGATTCGTGAATTTCTTAGTGATCGACTTTTATAGGCAGAGTCGATGTGTCTGTTTGATGGAAACTCAGTTTGTGCGCATAGCAACATACAAACAACGAAGAAATACGTTTGTGTTTAATCCGGTCTCAACACGTTTTATTATCATTTTTTCTTTAGCTTCGTTGCTAATAGTGTTAATCATTAATCTAAGATTTAAAACCTCAAAAGTCATTTCATGGTAAACAAAGATGTCATTCTGGACATAAAAGGCAAATAATTTTTAATATACGTAATAGTTTTTATTATAAACATCCTATTTATTAGCTATAAATAACATAAATAAACTTTTCAAAAAAATAATAAATTTTCAGTTCAATGTCAAGGTTATTATTTTGGTATTAATCCAAATAGATTAAAATTTTAAGGGGTTTGTTAGTTTGATAGGTAAATGGATTCTACAAAATATAATTAAGCTGAGAGTTGAGTATAGATTTTATAATGCTACTATTGTCGGCAAAAATTTCGGCAAATCAAGACTTTTCTGTATAATACATTCACTTATTAATAACATCTCACAAAAATGGTGAAATGATTTACCAAAACGCAACTTAATTTAGTCACTTAAAAGTATGAAACGTATTATCTATTCATTCATTAGTATCTTTTAAAATGGAAACAATGTTTCGTTTATTATTGAGAAAAATTAAGCTAAATTAATCTCGTTTTAAGGTTTTATGAAATAAATTTAAGGTTTAGTGTTTTGTTTTAAATTTAAATGGATTTCTCAATGCGCTAAAAGGTAGGAAAATGCTTTAAATTATGTAAAAAATTAGTATGAAATAAATCATCACAAGCGGTCGTATATGATTAATTACCTTATATTGACGCGATAAGAGTTAAGATTTTGGTTTACAGATCACTTATTCCAGTCAAACTTGCGATCAAATTGGTTTCGTATTAATAAGTGAGCAAAGAATGTGATTTCTTGACGCATGATTGTAACCATTATTGAACATAAAACTTATGAACACTTCATTACCACTTCTTAAATGTCAAGTGTGAACGAAAAGAAGAAAGTGTTACTTTCTTGCGAATATATCAGATTCGTAAATGTCAATGAATTCATTGCAATGAATTGCGATGAGTGTTGGGCAACACATTATGCTTTTTGATGCCTCTCTTATGATTTTCTTATTTTCTTATTTCAAAACCAAATTAATTAATAAACAAATGTTGTGTAATCCGAATTTTTCACCCGATTTATTATTTATATTCGGCAACGAATAAAATAACGATTAATATATGAATTAATAAAGCAATAATTGAATAGTTTATGTGAATAAAATTTAGTTAAGGTGTTTTTATTAATTTTTATTTTCCATATTTATTTTTCACAGTTTTTTCATAGATTTGTGAAAATTGGTTAAAGAATTTCCAAATTTGTTTTTGCTATTTCTTAAAATAACATATTACTCAGTGAATATATTTCACAGTAGTATTAGAACAACAGTGTGAATAATATCTTTCAAAGTAAGGTAATAAAAACACTAATACCTTATAAATAATAATTTGATCACTCAATGTATTATAATTTGATCGAATAAAATGCAATATAAATAATAAATGCTATTAGTCTTATAGAATTAAGTGCATTGTCTTGTATCGATATATTGTGAAAAGAGTGTCTGTAAAACAATATTATAGTGTTTATTTAACCAAAGGACTTATTTTTTGATTTGTGTAATCAACAATAATTTATTGTCGGGATGAGCTATGGTTAAAACAGAAAACTTCATTCGGGTTTTGAGTTTGTCGCTATAGTAGACACAGTTTAACCAAAACAAATATCTAAACAAAATATGTTTTGCACTTATTAATGTATATTTAATTCATTTCAGTAATATTAAGGACTTAATCATTATATTAATGACACCAAAAATATTTTGCGGTTTTGCATTTTAAAAAGCCGTTTTTTGTTGTGGTTCCGGTTTTAGATCAATAATTAGTAACGGTTTGCGGTTTGATGACTGATTTTGGCGGTTTGAGAATTAACAAACCATAAAAAACTTTAATATATATATAGCAATAGATATTACCGAACTTAATAACTTATGAAAACTCAAAATTAACATTCAATCACTTTTACAAAAGCGCTTCAAATGAGAGTGTTTTCAAGGAGAGTTTTTTAGAGTTAACAACATTCTATGTCAATGACCTTTTCGGATATTATAATAACATATTAAATGAAAAACTATTAATTGAATTTAATAAGATTAAACATTTTTACTATGGTGAGGACTAATAAAGTTAAATGTATTTTTAAAAGTGAGCTTATTTTAAAAGTCAGCTTAGAATCCATTAATATTTTTAGGCCCATCTCAGCAAACTTTGGGATTCATATATCCATACAGAAAAGAGGCTTATAGTATCGGACGGGTGTAAGTAAGCCACCCTGTGCATGCATTATAATCTAATTCTATGAAGTCTTTTTCTTTAATAGTGGTGCATATATATTCTTAAATTTTAAATCTGAATTCTTGAAAGTTTTTTTGCTTTTCTACAAATGGATTTTCGCTTTTATTACTATAATAACTAAAAGATAATAGCAAATTTAAATGCGATTAATATAATATAATAGTATATGCATTATTTTCAATTATACTATGCAATACATGTTAGTTATTAATAGAGCCTCAAAATAATAGCATTTATTACATTTCAAATTAGCGCTATAAATAGCTCTAAAAATTGACCAAAATAGCATTAAAAATAGCATTTATTTTAAATAGGAATTTCCAATAAATCAATGAATAACTATTATTCAGAATAGAAATTTGAAAATTTGATAAAATAAATTTTTTGATTATAAAATTTCTGTGATAATTTTTAAATAATTTTTATGGGGTTCGAAAAAATCATCAGATTTAAACGACAATTTTTCTATTTTTTGGAAAATTGCATTTAAATAAGCATTATAGCAATAATAGCAATAATAGCAATAATCATTAAAAATAGCAAAAATAGCAAAAATAAATGGAGTTTAAAACGTAATTTATGCCAATTGTGTGAATACAAACATACAGAGTTATAGCTTATGAAATAAAATAGTAGCAAATGCTATCATTTTGAGGCTCTACTTATTAACGATAAACTAATTAAATGGCATAAATGGGTTAATTTTATATAAACATTTAGGGACAAAATTTCAAATTAATGCACACTTTACTAACTTTGGGAAATATTGGGTCCATTATTTTTCAAAATTTTAAGATAATTCGATTTTCTATCCAAAAAATAAGCCATTTCTTTATATATTAGAACAATTTTGAATATTGGGATAATCCCTGAATTCCCAGCTCTAGTAATAAATAGACTGTAAATATTATTATCATTACGTTTAATAGTAGGAAGAATGATTCATATTAATGTTAGTGTAATTAATTATTTACTGCAATAATACGAGAGGCTGGTGGCAGCTAAAGCTGCATTAAAATTTAAAACAAATCACTTTATCGAAATTTTTAAAATTTGCAGCTTGAAGATATTGACTCTGACAGTTGACCTTATTTTATAAAACTTGATGTGGCGTTCAAACTAATCTTTGACTTTTGAACTGAATGTTAAAGTTTTAGCTATTGAACTCCAAAATTTGTGTAAAAGCATTGAACTTAAAATGCATACAACTTTTCTATAGCAAATATATAGGCTTTGTAACCCTATTCAAACCACACTTAAATTAACGCTTAAAAATAAATATACTTTGAGATAATCAGTTGTTTAATAACTTTTATTTGATAAGTCTTGCTGTTTTGCTTTTTTTATTAGTAGAGACTATAAATTCAGGAAATTCCTTATTTTTATTGGATAAAATTTTAACTAAATCTATATGAAATGTGCAATAATTAGAACAAAATAATAATCTTGAGACCCATTTTTCATATAAAATCCTGAATTCTACTTTAATCACCAGAAAATAAATGTATTTCCTAATTTCTAAACATCGTGATAACTTTCAATCTAACAGTAAAAAAGCATTATAACACAGACAGTCACTTAAATAAATTTCCTTGAAATGAAAAAACAAAATTCTTAAATTAAAGTCGAATAATACTCGAGTGAATATAATCATTATTATTATTGCCATTTCTACATTTTATTTATCGATTCGTTTATCAATTATATTTATAATAAAATTGTACAAACTATTTAATTTTAATTCAATTAAAAAATTTAATTTTTTTAGACCATAATTAAAAAGCAAAAAAATAGGCTAAAATAAATAAAATTTTTGTGGAAAATACCATTTGAATTTTTATAATATTATCTGATTATACTAAATCATATTTATGGTTAAAAAGCCATTTTTGTGTTTAACAATATTATACACAAATGAATATTTATAATTTGGTATCAATGATCTCTGGATTAGTTACTATTAAAGTTTTGATCTTTTTTGTTGACAAATGAAACAGTATTGCAATGTAGTCATACAAAGCTACAAAAGATATTCCCAAATACATTCCACCCAAACCTCCGATATTTGCGATATAAGTGGAGAATAATGTCGATTCTTTATGAACAATTTTTATGTCCCCGTATGGACTGTGTTTAATAACTACTTGTATTATATTACTATTAGTCCGATTCTCATTATAATTAACAGCTGTCGGACTGTAATTTTCTAGTGTAAAGCTGTATTTCACTTGATAACAATCAGGCAAACACTTATTCGCACAAAATTTTCTCGATTCATAGTATCGAATAGCATTTTTCGACCAATCGGTTTGGTTCTGATGACACAGTTTGGTTCCATTGTTTACCTCATTTAATATAATAACATTACACCGATTAATGCAATCCAACTCTCGATCGTACATCATATCGCATATACACCTTCTCTCGCAATCAACTTTCGACTTATCGTTCCCTTTATTATATGGATTACAGTTTGTTTCATATGGTTTCTCCAATAATACTGTTATTGTTCTCATAAACTCCAATTTAAACCATCCTTTGCTATGAATGTTGACATAAACATAGTCTCTATCGGTTGGTATCATATTTGTTGGATGCAAAGCCATAAATATTCCTAAATTTTATGATCAAAACATATTATTACATAAATAATCTTAATATCTCCTAATAAACGGTTACCTCTTTCGTAAGACATCGAAGGATACCATTTATCATAATCTAAAGATATTTCCATATCTCCTAATATATACTCAGACTTAATAATATTTATGTTATGTTCGGTTTCGTTATATTTTGGATCAAACAAACTAAAATATGTGTGACAATAATCAGGAACCCCATAACCTTTATAAGAGTTATATATAATACTGGTAACATAATTGCTATTGTTATCGCATGAAATCCAGTCACCAAAATAATCCGTAGTATTAATCATTAAACATTTCGTTTTCAATGCCGAATCGCTGTAATTGAATATATTGTTTATACTTTCACCACTCTTCAAATAATCGTTGATAAGTTTTAAATGGTTATATGCGTCAAATTTGCCTTTAACTCTATCTTCATCCGTAATATTCACTATTGATTTATTAACCCATTCTGGATCGTGTAATATATTTAAACCATTGAGCCTATCTTTGCACTCATCCAATGTTTCATTTGATTGACATAACTTTTTAAAAACGATAGGCACGGGTGAGCATATAGTTATCGCAGGCATTGTTAGATGCGTTGGATTTATATTGTTGCTGGTTATCAATGTTTTGTAACCAAAATAATCAATTGTCTGGTCTACAACTTGCGTCAAATATAGTATTAAACAAATGACAACAATAGTAAATTTTAAGCTTTTTACAATATTAGGTGATAGAATTTTTGTCTCATTAACTTTATTACCATTAACTTCATTATTTTTCAAATCTGCCATATTATTTATTGAATAGCTTTATTATGATTATAATTAAACACTTTATTAATTTTAGTAGTTATAAATGTTTAAGCATTAAAATTATATTAAAGTTAAATTTGTAATAACTGATATTATACTGATATTAAATTTAGATTAATTGAAGAAATGTCGTGCGAATTGGCTTCATGAGCTTATATTTGAAAAATTCAAGGATTTAAGTTTAATTATTCTATTCATTTTCAACAATTCAATCATAATTATAGTAATTTATCTTTTATGATATATTACTTAAATTTTTAAAGAGTAAATTTCTAAATGCCTTAAGGTTATTTTTCATAACACAAAATCTCTTGTGATATCCATTAATTTTTGACAAATTATTAAAATTTTGATAATAAGAAAATATTAATTCTAGCAATTTATTTTATGACCCAAACACATTTTTATAAATAAGATTAAGAGCTTTGAGCGATAAACGTGAATGATTCACAATAATGATGGGAGAAAGATCAATATTGCTAAGCTAGAGCTTGAAACTCCTTAGCTTCTGAAAGCCTTGAGCTTGAGCTTCAAAAAAATTGCTTTATCATATATTGTTGTAAAAAGTACTTCAGTAATTGTTTTGAAAATTTTGATTCATTTGTGTTTTAGCTTTCGTCGAGTCAACACCACATAAATTGTTGTTAAGCGAACACTCAAATTTATTTTAAAAGCGAGTAGGATTATGCGTGTGGTTGGTTTTTATACGAATTAGTATTAATAATGTTATATTAAGCACTTTTTATCAATTTTTATCCTATTTTTATAATTTATTAATAGATTTAAAAGCTATTTTTAACCAACTTATGGACAATTTTTAGTCAATTTTTGGTCATTTTTAGACTATTTTAAGCCCTATTTTGTCCTTAAAAAACCATTCAATGCCCATTATTGTGAATAATTAGACCATTTTTAACCCATATATTGTAATTTTTTACTTTTTATTGCCCATTTTTAGCTCATTATTGGTCAATTTTTACACTATTTTTAGAATTCCTTAATAAATATAAAGAAATAATTTTAAAATACTTGCTGATTAATATGGTCGAGCTAGTTAGTCCACACACAGACAGACGGACATGTCAAATCCAATAGCTCATTTAGTTAAAGTGAGCTAAAATATATTCTGAAAAAAATCATTATAAATAAATAATAATAAAATTTTATTTATATTGACTAATATATTGATTTATGTGATATTCATTTTTATAATTAATATAAATAATTTGGATAAAATTGGGTAAAGGACAAAGGATTGAGCTTGAGCTTATAAATCTAAGCTCAAGGGTCTCTGAGCTTCGAGCTTTAGATTTAGAATAAACATTTCATTTGAGCTTTTTATTGAACTTGAGCTAGCTTTAAGCTAGCTTGTCTGAGCTGAGCTTTCTCTCACCATTAATTCACAATAAACAGTATTGCATTATAAAGATGTCATATTAATTCTTGAATTGTTTTATTTTAATTTAATGATACACTTTATTACATCAGTAGTTGCAAGTATATAACCAATAAAATTACCATAAATTAAATTTCGTAATAACTTTCATTATATTATATTAATTTACATAATAATTGTCATACTAATTAGCATCATGTGCTTATATAATAAATATTTGATGCAATTATTACTTTTTCAATATCATATATATTTAAATATTTTAAAGAAAAAATTTCTATATACCTGAAGGTTATTTTTTCTATTAAACACAAAATCTCGTGTGGTTTCCAATAATTTTTGACAAATTATTATTTAAAATCTCTTCAAAAAAAATGCAAATAAAATTTTTCTTTTTATATTTAAATTATATATTTTTATAGCCAGGAGACTATTTTGTTTTCTTTCTAACAAAAACTACATTTAGTACACCTTTTATGTTATGATCCGTAAAATACGAAACCTTCAAAATTATAACCTAATAATATTATTAATATGGAAAAAATTTTAGCAATTTTAGAAAGAGATTTTTAAATAATTTTAAATTGTTTGATGTTTTGAAAGTTTTTAAACTTATCGAATATAAGTATTGGTCAGATATTATAATAACGTGTTTCTAAACATTTATTTACAACTAAAATAAGAAATATTTTTAAAACTTCAACGGAATAACGGTATAAAAACTACCATAACGTCACTTTTGCGATATTAAATTTTTATCCCTGAAAGGAAATATTTTACAGTTTAAGGTATGCCGCAATTCATTTGTTCAAATTAAATCAGTAGCTTTATCTTTACTTAATAATTAAAAATTGTTGCTTTTAAAAGAATTTTAAGTAATTGCTTTGAGTATATTTATAGAATCATGATTCAGATGATCCATTTGAATAAGATCTTCAATAAAGAATATGAAATACAATACAATATCTAATATTTTGAGTGCGAAATAGAAATGTAAAAATACTTGAGAATAGAAAGAATTTTTAAAAAAGAAGAACCAAATATTATAAAGTTGTGTTATCGCATAAACAATATAAAAACAGAATAATTATTGAGATACTCTTTTGAAATCATACCGAAAAAAAAGTGAATCTTCACAGTCGTATAGTAGTGTTAGGTTCTGGTTGTGTTGGCAAAACTGCAATTGTCGAGCAATTTCTTTACTCAGCATTTCCTGTAATGATTCAGCTTCAGTCACAATAAATACAGATATGGATAATTTGACTGCATAAGGTGCAAGGTTTGGATTAACTTTGCAATTAACATATTTAAATAACAATTAAATTGGTCAGGACAATTAAACTAGAGGTTAGGACCGGAGTGTATGGTTTTATTTTAATTTAATGAAATACTTTATTACATAAGTAGTTGTATATATTTATCCACTAAAATTGCCATAAATTAAATTTCGTAATAACTGATATTATATTATATTGATTTACATAATAATTGTCGTACAAAATTAGCTTCATATGATTATGTATGAAAAATTCAAGGATTTAATTTTAATTATTCTAATCATTTTCAACAATTCAATCATAATTACATTAAATAATATTTTATGCAATTAGAGTTATTACTTTATAAATATTTAAATTTTTTAAAGAATAAATTTCTATATACCTGAAGGTTATTTTTTCTATCAAACACACAATCTCTTGTGGTTTCCATAAATTTTTGACAAATATTATTTAAAATCTTCAATATAAATGAAAATAAAATTTTCCTATTTATATTTAAATTATATATTTTTATAGCCAGGAGACTATTTTGTTTTCTTTCTAACAAAAACTACATTCAGTATACCTTTTACGTTATAAACCTTAAAATTTATTACGTAAAAATATTGTTAATATGGAAAAATATTTAGTAATTTTAGAAAGAGATTTTTAAATAATTTTAAATTTCATTATATTATGAAAGATTTTAAACTTATAGAATATAAGTATTGGTCAGATATTATAAAAATGTATTTCTAAACATCTATTTTCAACTAAAATGAGAAATATTTTTAAAACTTAAACGGTATAACGGAATAAAAACTACCCTAATGTCACTTTGGCGATATTAAATTTTTACGAAACATTTTACAGTTTAAGTTATATTTCAATTCATTACTTCAAATTAAATCAGTGTGTTTTGGGTCCGTAAACCAGTCTATAAAACTATAATACATTGAACATCTCGCATCACAACAGAAAATTTGTTCTCAAAAAATGTTTATATTATTCTACATAACAACTTATTTTATATTTCATATCAATCATAGCATCAAATATGCCACAGCAACATATATCACAAGTTCCAAGTTTAGGATCACTTGTTTCAAGTTTAGATTGCCATCAAAAAGTGAATCTTCACAGTCGTATACAGGAGTTATCTGTTACTATAGGATAGGAAAGTGACGTTTTAGATCACGTGCTATATTTTTGCTAAGTTTATAAAGACAAGAAATCGTAGAACTTGTTTTGATATATACAGAGCGTCTGACCCATGAATAGTAAATATAGTGCAGTCCTTTGGGAAAACAGGTGTACTTG
>JAQGAW010005072.1:0-10096 GCA_034698025.1 Phthiracarus crinitus | reverse complement strand
TTTCAATTATTTCAACCTTAATAAATGGAATCAAGTTTAATTTAAAGTATAATTTCAATAAAATAGAAATTAGAAATCAAAAGACCCCAAACCTCATTATTTGTTTGAAGCACAGATAACTGTGATTTGTCCAGTTTGGCAGAGAATCCATCAAAAACAATGCTATAGACGTGTTTCACTAATGTATTAAGTGGTGTCAAATCTCCATTTTTAGCTTTAAATAAACTTTTACTAATAAATTGTTTAGCAGTTGTTCCTGATTTTAACTTAATGATATACTCGTCATCAATATTCGGTACACACTGTACTAATAAACAACTCACACATATATAAATTACTAGTGTAATCAAAGTATTCATAATTTTATGTGAATTTTAAATTAAATAATGCAAATTACAAGTTTCATTGCCTTTTATATAAATGTAATAAAAAGGAATTTTATGATTATTTTATAATTATTAAGTTTATGACACTGTTTTGTAAGATTATTAGATTTGATAAAATTATAAATTAAAATGTAAAGTTTTATCCTAAAAAACGAATTTCATTGTTTCTAACAGAAAAACCGAAAATTGATTTTTGAGACCAAAATTATAAAAGAAGATTATTATAATTTTATGGAAAAAATAGGTTTGTAATTAAAAATTTAAATTAAATTAAGTTCAAAATTAATTGCATGTTAAATATATCGATCGGTTAACGTATATAAAACTTCAAGAACTATATAAAATTATATGAAACAGAAATTAGATGCCTATGCATACAGACATCTTACAGTGATGAAAATAGGCTAAGACTTCTTATTGTTTTTCAAACAAAAATATTATTCTGAATTATTAATAAATACATCTAATTGTATAATATTATAATTTACAAAATATTCTTTAGAAAAGATTTGACTGAAACTTTAATCGAATTATGACAAAAATTCTAAACGAAAAAATAAAGAATTTGAACACTTTTACTTCCGATCCTTACTTAATATATGCAAAAAGATAGTTAGAGATAAAAAAAACCTAAAAGATATAAAGGGTTTATTTAACAAAATAAAACGTTATACTGTTTATATTAGACTCCGAAACGGGCCCCCGACGAATTTCCTCGGGGCGGGCCGGGTTTGGGCTTATAATAAAAAATGCCGGGCCGGGCTTTAATTTATAATTAAACAAAATTTATAACATGTTTATTTTGAATATTAAATAAACTTATAGATTAGATAATCAATATTTAATTATAACTAACTCTTTTAATGTGTTAAAGACTTAAAATAGGATATATAAAATAGTTGAAGCTCATTAAATAAATTATTATATATAATATTTGTGGTGCCCCCGACACATTTGGTCGCATCGGGTCGGGCCGGGCTTTCAATTTGCCACCTTATTCTGGCTAGGGCCTGGGCGGGCTTAACCTGTCTGGCTATAGTAGGGTTCGGGCCTAAAATGTTTTGTGATTTCGGAGTCTAGACTCTATAACAGCTGTATTCGGAAAAAAGAAAATAAAGGATTGCTTTGAAAATGGAATTTAAATTGAGTGATGAAATTGTGATCAACTAATCGATATAAATAAATATTAATTTTCTGACTTAAAAATCTCAGTATTCAAATAGATTTACTTATAATATAAACATAATGAAATACAATATTATATTGAGTAAATTTTTAAAGATGTGCGTCAGTTTTATATTAGATAATTTTTTTACGGGTTAAAGCGAAATTAAACTTTGAGTTCAATCAAGCTATTAATAAATTATAGTTAAAACAATTTATGGCATTATAAAATTACATCATAACACTGTTGGATGTGTAGAAATCTGCTGATAAAAGTGATTTTAATAAATTATTTATAAAATTATTATATCAGATATTAAAAAATGTACTGTTAGTGACAATTTTTTGTTAATTTAATAAAATAAATGGCAGTTTCTTGATAATAATTGATGGCGTAGTGTATCCGTGTATCTGATTAGTAGTAGTCGAACACTGTAGTTCCACCAACTGTAGTGTCGCACGTTAACGTGTGCCACCACTGAGGAGGAATATGAAGAACCACTTGATACCTATGAATTAGTCTTACCACTTGTCACGTAAGTGAAAGCTATGTTAAACATAGGTTGTAAAAAGTAAGCATGGATTCAACTGTAATTACTATACAAAACACTTTATTAAATTATATTAGTGAATAGCATTGTATACATGAAACACTGCAAACCTGACTTTACTTAATGAGGACTAAGAATAAGGTGAACACATGAATGACTAATAATGTATTAATACGGAAGCGTATCATTATTAACATTTTATTGTACTATTGAAGAGAATTGTGAGTCACTGTACTTCAGTCATAATATTAAACAGTAAACTATTAGTGATGTGAAGAAAGTACACATACCCTACCGAAAGCAGTTCTAAACTTTTTTAAAAGTTTGAAATCAAGACTAGAGTTTCTTATGACTAACTGACATTCATTATTCAAGTCTCAATTATTCAAAGTGATGCTTTTTTGGAGAAATAACAAAAAAAATAACTATACGTATGTTTGAATATATAAATTGAGCGTATTTATGAATTTTTGTACTTTTTAGCTCACTTTGACCAAAGGAGCTATTTTATTTTACTTTTCTGTCCGTATGTCTGTCTGTAACCGGTCTTAATATTTATTAAGGGATTTTTTCAGGAAATGTGTCTTTTATAGAAAAAAATGTTTTAAAAACGAGCCAAAATGGTCTAATTCAGAACAAAAAGAGCTTAAAACTGTTTAAAAATGACAAATAATAAACTAAAAATGAACTAAAAGTAGGTTAAAATAATCAAAAATAGATTTAAAATCTTTTAAATAATGATAAAAATAGGATAAAAATGGATTAAATATTGTTTAAAATAACATTATTAAAACTAATAAGCGTTAAAAGCAATCACAAACATAATCATATTCTCTTATCTATACTCTTTAAGTATAAGATTAACAACAATTTATGTGATGTTGACTCGACGAAAGCTAAAACACAGCTGAATCTAAAATCTCAAATCACACACTGAAGTACTGGTTACAACAATATAATATAAAGCTATAAACTTTGCCATCTGCTCGCTAAGTAAACGTACTGACTAACGATTATCTGGGGAACAGGACATTATTGTCTTTACAGATAAAAACTATATATGTATAAGTGTTTTATGTGGGTACGAACCCACATTCTATATGTTAGAAGGCAAACACTTTTCATACAGAGCTAATAAGACTAGCACTTAGACGATTCTTTAACTTTATTGTTTATAGTAATTTCTAAAGAGTTTACACATTATGATATAGTATTGGTTGTGGTAACGTGGCATCCTATAGTAACTTTTACCTATATAGTCAATCCCATATAAGTCGCACCCCATATTAGCCGCACCCCATATAAGTCGCACCCCATATTAGCCGCACCCATATAAGTCGCACCCCATATAAGCCGCATCACATATAAGCCGCACCACATATAAGCCGAACTCCAAATAAGCCGCACCCGATATAAGACGCATCACATATAAGCCGCACCACATATAAGCCGAACTCCAAATAAGTTACACCTCAGATAAGCCGCCTACATATAAGGCTCAACAGAAAATTTTCGGAGATTTTCGGAACTTCTTTTAGGTAAAAATCAGTTGTATAACAACTTCTTAGACTATTAATATAGGGTTTAATTTCTTACCCATCCAAAAATTAAGAGTTGATGAACTTATCCAAATTAAGCATCATATTTTTTCATTAAAATTATTTTTTTTTGCAAAAAAATTATAAATTTTGTACCATAAAAACAATTTTAAACGCCCATACTTAAAACTCATCAAATTTAAGCAACAATATTTCAAATAAATATATTTTACGGAAAAAATTAGGAAAACTTCGGAAATTTTTGAATAATCCATTTTTTCGGAGTTTTCGGAAATTAAATGTGGTTTAAATTTGTTTACAATTAGTAACATAATTCATACATTTTAAACTCCGAAAGTTTTATTCAACTATAAAAGAGTCGAATTTCCGAAAAAGTCTCGACTTTGGTCATCAGCCATCCGATAATCTCTCATTCTTAGGAAACATAGTTTATCCACTTTCAATAAATATTGCAACCAATTTAACTTGTGCAAACCGAACCGAAACGGTGCGTTTTGGAACGTGAAAATTTTGTATCGATACTTCTAAGCTGCGGTTTAAACCTCCAAACCAATAAATATTTTTAATTTATTTAAAATGTTATTAAAACTAGTTTAACATATTAAAATTAATTGCATTTCATTTTATATATTTAAAATAATAGTTTTAATAAATAAATAAACTAAAAATATAAACTTATAATTAATAGATAAATAATAAACTAATAACAGTAATGAAATAAAATAAATAAATTACAAAGAAACTTAATTATTAAATAAATTTATGAAAATTAGGTCGTTCGTCTTGACCCATTTGCGAATTAAACTTTTTGTATAATTGAAGCTAAAAAAGATTAAAAAATCTTTATTTACAGTTATTAATATTTTCTTACGCTCTATTGGCCTAGTTGGGTCTACTTTCGACATTTTCAATATTAAAGTGAGCGGAGGTGTAAAAGCAACGGAAATAAACGACAATAAATTGACCTTCGGCCAAAAAATATTTTATAAAAAATGTTTTTTAAATTTTTCGGAAAAATCTTTTTGTTTTCTTTAACCATAATAAATGTTTTGCTACGTGAAAACTTTTAATCGAAACCTCAAAACAGCGGTTTACACCGCAAAACCAATAAATATTTTACTTTAAATTAAAACGATATTAAAACTAGTTTTTAATATTTTATTAATAGTTTTTTTATTTAATTATATTTATTAAATAATAGTTTTATATGAGCACTTATTATCATTTTGATTGTCTAATCATTAACTCATCCACCTTAAAATTTTACTAATTAAATAAACACATTATTTAAATTCATAATATAATCGATAAATAATAAACTAATAAACTGGAAAATGACACTAATAATAATAATTAAATAAATAATTAAAATACCAACAAACTCAATTATTAAATTAAATTATGAAAATAATTGTAAAAAGTATTGTTGAAAATTATTTGTGTTTTTCAATTTGTTTTGATTTTTTAAATCTTTTATTATTTATATTGTATTTTGGTTGTATTTTTATTCAGATTTTAAATAGACTTTCCATTTTGATTGCCTTTTATATCTGATTAATCAAAATCAAAATACGAAAATATTTTTGATTTTTATTTAAATATCCAAAAATCAAAACAAAACTAGCGCTAAGTTCACCCATTTACAGTTAGTAACATTGTCTTATCCTCTATTCGTATAGTTGGGTCTACTTTCGTAATTTTCAATATTCAAGTGACTACAGTGGTAAATACAACGGAATTAAGCGACAATACTTTGTTGTTCGGCTCAAAAATATTTATTTAAAAATGTTTTTGATATTTTTCAAAAAATATTTTCATATTCTTTAACCCTTTTGAAGATAATCAATGTTTTGTCAAAAACGTATTTTCTTAAGCTTCCGGCGGTTTGTAAATTCTCAAACCCACCAAACCGCAAAAAACTGCAAAAATCTGTTATCAAACCATATTTCGTCACTAATTTACGATTTAATACAGAAAACTCATAAAAAACCGCTGTTTAAACCACAAAACCGCAAAATATTTTAATAGAAAATAAATCGAAGACTAAACTATTGTATATTACTAAATTCACTTTAACTTTGTCTAATTATTTTAACTTATTTAAATAATAACATTATTTAAATAAAATTTAGTAATAAATTAATAGATTATAATTATTTTAATATAATTTGAAAGTTGAATACATATAAAATTTACTACTTGATAATTAATTGAAAACGTTCAATAATAAAAATTATTAATTTTATACGATCTTATTTTTAAAAATAATTTTTGGAATATATAAATGTCAAATATCTAATAAAAATTGAATTAAGGTTTTGCGGTTTATCTACGGGTTTTGAATATTTTTTCAAACTGCCAAAAATCTCAAAGAGATGTAAAATACGATCTAGAACCGCACCGCTGAAAGATTTAGTTTTTCCATTAAAGTTAGCATTTGAATTTTTAAAAAGTCTTAATAATCAAAAAGGCTCTCTATATTATAAAAATTATTCGTTTAAAATTTCACCATTATGTTAGATTATCTTACTTTCTATAAGTTTCTGTTAAACTATAATAAAGCTATGATATTATTGTGTTGTTTTATTTTTTTTATTAAATCGTATAAATTATATAACGCTTTTTTTGACTTAAATATAAATAAATTTTAATATTGATAATGAGGACTAAAATAGTGCTAACATTTTTCCCAATTTTCAATTACTTAAATTAAATAATAAATTTATTTTAACATTAAAGAAATTCACAACTTTAAAAACTGTTATATTAATTTTTAAGAAATATTAAATTTATCTCACATTAAAATAAATATAATAAATTGGTTATCGCAACTATATTTGGTGAAAATTTAGCAATAATTATTTCATTCTTGTTTTCAATAAAATTTTTCTTAATACCTACTAATGAAGTTTACTACAATCTGTAATTCGAACGCAAACTAAAAATATTTTAAAAACGAATATTTCCCTTTATCGTTATAAAACCATTTTATTGCTTTATTTTTGCGTTGTCTTGTAAATCAGGTAAGTTTTATTACAGTTCAACATTTCGAAAATATTTATGCTTATAATAAAAATTAAATCGTTTTGTGTAAATATAAAGTTTAGATAAATATATGTAAGAGATATTAGAGATAGTCATCAGCCAATCGATAAGATATTAATCCGGAAATAATCTCTCATTCTTAGGAAACATAGTTTTTCTGCTATCAATAAATATTGCAACCAATTTTATTTCTCTCTCGTATGCAAATACGATAAAGAAATTTTATTGTATTAGTTCACAAGAGAGCCGAAGTATTTAAAAATAAGGACACGTTGTATTTAAAATAAATCAAAGAAAAATACGCGGAAACTAACGTATAGTAACGAAAACAATTATTTTGTGCAAATAATATGGCATTCTTTTAACTTATAAATATGGCAATAATTTTATGAGTGATATATGTTCTTCTTCTTCGTTACACATTTATCGTCAAAAAAGACCCCCAAAATAATTTTGACGCGAAAAATAAATTAAGCATTATTTTCAGTATCGTCTCGCATATCTCGGTGGCTCTTCATCATATCCGGCATCATATCCCCTGCCATAATCAACAACCGGTTGCGATTCTCTTTCATACGCAGCTAATCTGTCATAAGCCTTGCTATACGCGGCGCGCAGATCTTCGCGGCCATAATCTGACAATTGGGCGGCCTTTTTATAACTTGGCGCCGCTAGAGTTTTTCCATAGCCGCTCAAATCCAATGGTGGACCGCTTTCGTATGCTTCAGCTCTGCCTGAGTACGCTTTCGATGGAGCATAGCTCTCGAAATCCCCGCCATATGCCTTAACGGGCGCATACTTTTTAAGGTCGAGTTTGCCGTATCCGGCATCCAATGGTGGAACGCTTTCGTATGCTTCAGCTCTGCCTGAGTATGCTTTCGATGGAGCATAGCTCTCGTAATCCCTGCTCGCTGCGTATGCCTTAACGGGCGAATACTTTTTAAAGTCTAGTTTGCCGTATCCGCCATCGAAATAGATTTCCTTGAATTTACCGGGAATCGCTTTTAAACCTTCGCTATATTCTAAAAGCAAAGAATAGATGTTTATAAAGCAGTTCTTATTTATAAACTGAGTTTAAAAATTATCATTAAATGTTTAACGTACGAGGAGTATATCCTTTTTCCTGTTCCGGTTCGTCGTCTGCGTAAAGCGGCGCACCTTTTTCATAACCGCTTTTTCCATAACCTTTAACCCAATTGCCAATAATAAGAAAAATATCGCTTTAATATATATTTTTTTCAAACGCATAAAATACTTTATTTACTTAGTTTTGAAAGACCAGCATATTTATCAAGTGAAAAAACCGGTATCTTCTCATAAGCGGAACCATAACCATATCCAGCGTCGTATTGCAAGACTACAATTAACGCAATGGTTTATAATATTTTAGATTATTAAAACCACAATTTTAAAATTGATTAAATTTAATAATTGATTACCATCTTTCTTGTAAGGCTGAACGTCATAACCGTAGCCATACTTTCCGTAGTCGTCCTCTCCGGCTAAATAGAAAAGGTTTAAATACAAAACCCTATGCTACTATAGACCTAATCAATAAATCCATTTTACGTTTGACGATAGCGATTTGGCTGTCGAGGTAGTCTTTTTGAAAAGAACAGAGAGATTTTGTTTAGAATTAATTAAAAATTGGTTTGAAAAATCTGCGATATCCATACCGTCTTTGTCGTATTTTCCTACCGGTGATTTTTCCATACTGATCCCTAATCCAATTTGGGCTTAATATTGTAATGAAGTAATGTTTCCGTATTATGTGCGTGCGTATGTGGGAAACGTTTTTTATTAAAAAAAGAATAATAATAATCGCATTAAAATTTTAATCCTTCATTAGCGTGATTGATAGTAGTATTACCTCCTTTCAGGAAAATGCCATCATCGTAGGGCACTAAATCAAATTAATGACCAAATTTTAAATAAGTGTGTGAGAAAAGATTTAATACTTTCAAAATATAATTCAGTTGAAATGCAAATTTGATTTACAAAAATGGATAATTTTGAAATCAAACAACATTTCCAATGTACTAAACACTAACGCTATTTATGCTTACCAAACAATTAGCCTATATATAAGTTCACAGTCAAGCCATTAAAAATTAAGTGCATGTATGTGCCGGTTTCGAGTCAAAAATTTAATTTAAATTAAATAAATAGATTTACATGTGGTAAAACTTGTTATTATCAACTTAGTTGATTGACATTTCTTTTATTTCTACTATCGATTAAAAGGGAAACTTTAATATGTTTTCATCGATCTTATATTTTTACATATAAAATATTTATTTTGATTTATTATGTGAAAAAAATTCATTTATGTTTTTTGTATTAAATTAATGATTGTTATGCAAATATGTATCAATATTTATGCAAATATGCTTAATTGTTGTATTTGAATCCTATTAATATCGATTGAAAATTAAACTAGTATTCATAAACTTAAAATTGTTTGATTTAATTTAATTGAAAACAAATTAAATCTAAAAATAACAATATTTCACGAAAAGGCAAGAAAGCAAGATTAATGATTGATTAGTGAATAATTATGTTTATCTGAAACGTATTTTGGTGTAATATATATTTATTATCAAAGAGCGAAAATCAAATTATTATTAAGAATTTTAAAAAAGTTATTGTTAAAAATTCAATGCATTTATTATTATTTTCTGCAGGTTTTAGTGTTTAAGTTATCTAAAATTATAGATTAAGCAAAAGCAAAGAACTATTGAAATTTTTTATCATAAATCATGTATTAATAATAATAAAATTTTATGAAAATAGCAATTAAAATAAAATTAGATTTATTTTGAAGCTAAATAAAATTTACGTTCAATTCAACGAACAGCCCAATAGTTTTAAATTTTAAATAGAATGTTAAAATTTCAAATGCAAAAAATTATTCAATACATATATAAAATAATTTTTAAAATACTAAATTAATTTTTAATTCAAAATCACTTACGGTTATACTGTCTGCCACAATAGGCGAACTCAAAAACGGTTACACAAACCACTATGAATAATTTATGCATCATTAAACAAAAACTTTATATATTTAAATGAATTTTCAAACAAAAATTCGCGCATAAACAACACACGAACGAAAGTGAAACGAAAAGTGAAACCACAACCCAACGGAACGCGCATTTATATATAGATATATAGATTGCTTCCTAATTGCGATAATTGTATAATTAAAAACCAGATCTAAAGAAAATTAAAATTACTTGCACTTTGATAGAGGGGTTAGCTTTCTATCCCTTCGCTGACACTCAGATACCTTCCGCTTGATATTAAACATCCACTAAAGGGAGACACAAACGCACGCATACGAACGCGCGATCAATAACTTCATTTTAGGTCACCTTATATTATACGA
>JAQGAW010005071.1:0-10100 GCA_034698025.1 Phthiracarus crinitus | reverse complement strand
TACAAACATGATATTTATCCGTCATATATGAAAGTGTTTGAAATGATGGCTGGATTTAGAACACCACTATCTATTGGAATTAAAGATCAAAATACAATTCATAAATTATTAAATAAATCTAGATTTCTAATTAAATTTACTAATTTAAATGCAAATTATTTATTACCGATTACATTGATTATGGAAAATATGGTTCCATTAGCATTAAATTGTACGTCAGTTCAGATAATTGTATTCGCAATTCCATGGAGTTTACTAATTTCTTATGTCACGCGTTGTTATTTATGTTTTATTATTTGGCAAATAATATACTTTTATTTGATTTGCTTTTATTTGAAAATTAAAGTCTTAGAAATTAACAACAAAATAAAAAAATACATTAAACAATCAAAACATTTAAGCAAAAAAACAATGCAATCACTTATTATTTCAATGCAACAAATTTATTTAGAAATCAATGATTATAATGACAACTATTGGGCAAAGTTTGCGTTTTGGTTTTATTTCATAATCTCTGCAATAATCTGTTTGCTGTTGTATACTGTTTTGTTTGGTAACATGACTGCGACCAATCGATTTATATTTATTTACGGAATAGCTTTGTTCAGTTTAATAATAATTGGTTTTATGAATACCGCTGCATCATTGGCTCAAGAAATTGGAAAATCGTATGCATTGGCTTTAAAATTATATACGAGTATTATTAAAAGAAGAATAAACACAATCAGAATAAAAGTATAGCTTATTTAAAAATATATTTTAATTATTTTATTAAATATTTTAATACCCAATAGTTATCAGTATTTATCGAAAGATTGAGTCAAAAAAGAGTTGGATTTTACTGCTGGAAACTATTCATTATTAATTATTTTCGCTTTTATGAAGTAATTTATTACTTTTTATTTAAATAAATATAATCTAATATCTTAATATTTATTTTAATTTATTTTATAGATAATATCTCTAATTAGCTTATTATTCATGAAATTAGTTGAATTGTCTTCGTAATATTAGAACCTATTGATATAACTTTGATATTTCCAATAAGATTTGTTTTGCGTAAACAATGTCATTAAAATAATTACTCGAGCCTACTCAACATCATTTCAACGCACTCAACCCAACTAGAGCTCAGTAAACCTCACTCGAGCCCAGAAAACCTCACTCGAGCTTAGTAAACCTCACTCGAGCCCAGTAAACCTCACTCGAGCTTAGCAAACCTCAGTCGAGCCTACTCAACATCATTTCAACTCACTCAACCCAACTCGAGCCCAGTAAACCTCATTCGAGCCCAGTAAACCTCACTCGAGCCCTGTAAACCTCACTCGAGCTCAATAAACCTCATTCGAGCTCAGTAAACCTCACTCGAGCCCTGTAAACCTCACTCGAGCTCAGTAAACCTCCCTCGAGCTCAATAAACCTCACTCGAGCCCAGTAAACCTCACTCGAGCCCATTAAACCTCAGTCGAGCCTACTCAACCTCATTCCAGCTTACTCATCCTAACTCGAGCCCACTAAACCTTAATCGACCCTAATCAACCCCACTTGACCTAATAAGACTTAACAATTGCCAACTTAACCTTACTCGAGCCCACTAAACCTCACTCTATTTTACTAATCATTACTCCACCCCAATCAAACTTACTCAAATTTACTCGACCTAACTAGACCTATCTCGAATCAAATCAACCCTACTAGACCCCAGTTAACCTTTCTCGGCTAATTAGACCTAACTCTAGACCACTCAACCCCACTCGACAGTACTCGAGCCCACTAAGCCTCACTCGACTCTACTCAACCTAACTCCAGCACACTCCAGCACACTCGACCCCACTCAACTCCATTCAACACCACTCGACCTCACTCGAGCCCAATCAAATCCCATTTTGAAATTTGGATATTTTATTATTAATTTGTAAATTTAACTTAAAATTATAATAACGTTATTAATATTATTATTTATTAATGATTATTAAAAGTGATTTTTTAGCTTAATTTTTAATAATAAAAGTTTATTATTGCTTTAATGATTAAGAATAATAGTTTTTTTTGACTTAATCTCAAGTTTACTATCAATTTATTGATAATTTTGATCAAAATAATTATAAACAAATAAATAATTGTCAAAACAAACATAATATCATTCAATTTTTACGAAAATAACTCAATTTTCCATTAAAATAAGGCTAATTAAAATAAACCGGTAATTATTCAACAACTGTCACCAATACCTTAAATTTGACAAAACATACAGTTTTTTCAAACTTTAGACGCGTTTTTCACCTTTATAATGAATTTTCCCAGAGTTGGCAGGAGAGCTAGAATTAAAGCTTATTTTCAACTCTATCATTTAGTGTAATCACCGCCAATTATAATGGAGCCGTTTTGGAGCTCAGGAGGCGGAGCCTAAATATGTTTTTAACACAAGCTAATTGATATCAAACTATGTACAGTATTGCCACAAACTATATACTTAAATTATCAATAGATGGCAGTAAGGGTTCCATAAACATTGAAATAATAGTTTATTAATGACTGGTAATGCTAAACGAAGTAATATATATTTTAATCCTATTTTAACACATATATGTGCTATAATAGTATGTGTTCGATCATTCTCTTCTCTGTTATATAAAACTGAGGACAAAGAATTTTTCATTAAAATTGGAGATTTTTCATACTTTTTAAATATTCGATATCAGAATAATGTGTGTCTATTATTAATTTTTTTAATGGCAATTATCACACAAGCGATACATTATTGGAATTACAAACATGATATTTATCCGTCATATATGAAAGTGTTTGAAATGATGGCTGGATTTAGAAAACCACTATTTATCGGTATTAAAGATCAAAATTCAATTCATAAACTATTAAATAAATCGAGATTTCTATTTAAATTTACTAATTTAAATGCAAATTATTTATTACCCATTATATTGATTATTGAAAATTTCGTTCCATTATCAATGAATTGTACGTTAGTTCAGATAATTCTTTACGTAATTCCATGGTGTTTAGTATTATCTTATGGCACGTTTTGTTATACGAATTTTATTATTTGGCAAATAATATACTTTTATTTGATTTGTTTCTATTTGAAAATTAAAGTCTTAGAAATTAATAATAAATTAGAAAAATACATTAAACATTCTATTAGTTTAAGCAAAGATAGCATACAATCAGTTATTAATTCATTGCAAGAAATATATTTGGAAATCAATGATTATAATGATAACTATTGGGCAAAGTTTGCGTTTTGGTTTTATTTGTTAATATCTGCTATAATTTGTTTGCTGTTATATACTGTTTTGTTTGGTAACATGACTGCGACCATTCGATTCATATTCATATACGGAACAGTTTTGTTCAGCTTAATAATAATTGGTTTTATGAATACCGCTTCATCATTGGCTCAAGAAATTGGAAGATCGTATGCATTAGCTTTGATATTATATGCGAGTATTATTAAAAGAAGAATAAATCCAATAATCAAAATAAAAGTATAGTTTTTTAAAAATATCTTTTAATAAGTTTATTAAATAAATGAATACCCATTAGTTATCAGTATATATCGAAAGATTGAGTCAAAAAAGAGTTGGATTTTACTGCTGGAAACTATTCATTATTAATTATTTTCGCTTTTATGAAGTATTTTATAACTTGATATATAATTAATTAGAATCTAATATATTAATTTTTATTTTTATTTATTTTATAGATATTATCGCTAATTAGCTTATTATTCATTAAACTAATTGAATTGTCTTCGAAATATTATAACTAATTATAAGCAGATATTCGTATTACAATACTAATATTAAAATTAATATTAAGTTTAAATATAAAATAAAAAATAATGAAAACGATAGTCAGAAAACATAAAATATTTTATTAAAAATATCAGTTTTAATTAATTTGTCTAAACAATGATTAATAATAGTTTTAAAACTTACAGATAGTAAATGATTCAAAAAATAAATATCATATTCTAAATCATTTTAGAACCGTTTAATACGTGATTTATTTTTAAGAATTTTTTCAATTATAGTATTAGTATTTGTATAATAATCAATCGTTAAAAATTATAAATTAATTGACATTAATGTAAAATTATATGTATTGTTACTGAATTTAAGCAATCATTGAAACAATATTTAAGCCACATATATAAATCGACATTAGTAAACGATTACAACAATATTTTATGTGATTTATATTATCACAGATAAATTGACATTAATGAATGATTTTATAAATTAGAGAATACATTTAAGCAGATTTTTGTATATAAAATATTTATTTAATATATACTTGTTAATCAATGGTATAATACAATAAATACTTTCGTGCGTTATGTCATACAACAAAAACTGTTGTTACAGCTATTACGCTACTCTACGGGTGCGTTATCTATGGGTGACGCTATGATGGACTACAATAAATGAAGGGCAATAATGCAAATGGTTTGCTGCACTAGTTATATAGTAAATAAATACTTTTATATAAATCACTGTTTTTTCTTTTTTGTGAAAACAATATCAATAAAATATTTTATGTCATAAGAGTGCCAAAAACATAGCAATTGCTACTTTTTTAATCCATAAGTTCGAAGCATATAAAATTATTTGTGAACACGTTATGAATGACGTATTCCGTGAAAAATGGAATCGTTATTACGAATTTGTTATTTTTTCTTTTTTTATAATAATTGCTGTAATTGCTAATTTTTCAATTTAATGGTATTTTGACTGAAAAAGATTAAATTATGGATTAAATGTGATGTGGATTTATTACATTCGTAAATTAAAATCATAAATTACAATTAATTGTTAGCAGCAGTACCAGTTAAGTACATTATCTGTAAATGAAAAGGTTTGTCAGCGATTACGTACACTGTGGTAACCGATAATTAGCCAAATAGATTTCGAGTCTCGTGCGCGACACTACATCCCTATATGTGATATGTCTTCGCACACTACCCGTATTCACGTCTTTCGCTGGTGGAGTAAACCAGCTTCGTTAAACAGTCTTAGATTTTATTACAGAACTCTGTAATATTATATTGAATATATATAATGCGATATTGTTTATTCTTATTGTAATGCATATCTAATTATAAAGAAAAAAAAGTTTACGTATAAATTTTCTATGCTTTTAAACTGCACAAATAATTTTCAAGCCAAAAAATATTTTAAATAATAAGATTACTTTCAAGAAAATTTTAAATACATTAAAATTAACATTTGATTAATATATATATATATATATATATATATACAATTCAAACACAAATTAAAAATCTAAAGGTGTTTCCCAAACGTGATTTCAAAGCTATACGAGTCAATGGTTAGAAATTAAGACATATTAATATAGATATTTAGTTTACTCTACGCATTTATAGTTTGTACAATATATTCTCAATTATCTCATTAAACCAAAAACGAAGAATGTCAAATTTGTTTAAGGAAGCAGTTGAAGAACTAAAAGCTGGAAATAATAGTAATTTGTGAGCGACAAAAAAATATTGGCGACAGGTAAATAAAGGAACTGAAATTTCCTATCTAGAAAATATTTACTATCTACTGTCAATAGAACTCTCAAAGGTGCAGTAGTGCTCACGCATTAAACAATACTGGTGAACTACCGAAAGAAATAACATAGTGATAACTGAAAGATAATTTAAGGAGACCATAGTGAATCACAAGCAGACATGCAGTATCAAAAGACTAAATTTGCTTTTTTGATTTTTATATCTAAAGTTAGGTCACAGTCAAAATTTGTTTATACTAATACTATGACACACTAAAGCAAACGCCAACTTGAGTGTGTCATAGTATTAACAATACAAGTCAACTAAGAAAGCTTTGTAGCAATAATAAACAAATACATCTACTTTTTTTTATATTATTTGACGCTATTTCATGTTTAAGCGTTCTATAAAACATAAATGTTTGTTACATTTCAACAGACATTTGACGCCAAATTTACATAAAAAATCAAAAAATCGAATTTAGTCTTTTGAAACGCATGTCTGATCACAAGATATAGTTTAGGATTATGGATATTCATAAAGAAATCGGTAATTTCCTGGTATTGAAGTAATTCCTGGAATTTTTCTTATAATAGTTTATAATATATTTCTCAATAAGTTATACACAAGAGAATAAATTATCGAATTATGGCAATTTTGGTTTTAAAGATAAACGTTGTGACGAATTGACAAGTTAAGGAATAATTGAAAAAAAGGATAATATTTAGTCTCAATATTTCTTTTGTATTTAAAATATTTTATTTCAAAAAATTATTTTTAAAATGATTATTTTATAAAATAAATAAGAGCTAAACATGTTTTTATGTTTTCTTTAAGTAATTATTAAAAACAGATCGATACGTTCATAATGTCTAACTTTGCAGTTTAGTTTTTAGTTAGTTCTTCTCAATTAATTTTGTCAATAATTCAATTTGAGGTTTTATTACACCATAATTTATTTCGCATTTGTCACTAAAATAAAATAATTTTTATAGTTTTAAATAAATCATATTAAACTATAAGTATTAATAAATTATTTGTGATAATTTATCATAATCTATGCTCAACACCTTTTTTGAGAAAGATATAAAATTATATACAAATACAAAATACAATTAATTTAAAAAATATTTTAAATGGTTCATAAACTATTATTGTTATTATTTAAAATTATTCAAAGATATTTATATATTATTAATATCGTATGGTTGTTTTTTTGCGGAGATAATCCGGCTTATCAGTAATAGATAGTGTAAGACTATTCATGAAAAGCTTTAGATATTTTTATGATGGATTCACACGTGTCATAAAAAATTGTAAATATTTATTAAACCTTAATTTATGGATGGTTTAAAAACCGATCCAATTCCTATCTAATATTTCGGAAATGGCCAATGCATTAAAAATTCACGTTAGCCTTTCGTTCAATAGTCAAAGTTTTGTTCAAAAGCTACATCAAGATTGTGTGCTATTATATGGTAAATGGTAAATATAAGAGGCAGCTATATTAGAGGCAGTTATAAAGAGCATAGTTTTTTACTATAAATTATGTGAGTTATTAAATACATATTTACAGTTAACTTTTTTAAAAATTGTCAAATAATTTTTTTCTGTTAAAGAAATAATTTATAAGCATTTTAGCTGAAAGTTAATTTGTATAAATTGTAAAGGAGGCGATTTTGTGAATGTAAGTATTGAACACATTCTAATATCTCATTGAATAATTCTGAAGAAATATAATAACCAATCAATGATAACGTATTTTCTTCTGTTATACATTCTTTCATTATTATATTTATGGCATCTCTTAATGTTAGTGAACATAATTCCATTTGTATGTGTAATAAATGTGGAAAATTTGGTGAATAAAATATATTACTTGAACTTATATTTTGCGTGTTTTCATATGAACCGATATAATAGTTTGGTTCAATCCATGAATTAATATATTTTACCACAAAAATACAATTAAGTTGCGATAAAAACTTTAATTCTTTAGTAACAGTTTCTTTATTCTCTGATTTGAAACATACTTTTTTGATTGCATACCACTTATTATCAAATATATTTAGAGATTTAAATACAGTCGAGAACGCACCACAACCTAATGAACTGATTTCATTAAAATGATATGAATATTTGATAACATTTATATTAATACATTTATAAGTAATTTGCTCAAAGAATGCATATGTTTCGTCAATTGAAGTGAACTCAACTTCTTTTAATGTATTACTCTCCCAATTTCTAGATATACCAAAAGCATAACACTTATTATCCTCAGATAATGCAACGCACAAATCGCTGTGTTTTGTGGCTGCGATTTGATTGAAATTTATTTTGCATTTTATTTCCTCTAAAATTGGTTGTGAGATAATAATACGAGTCTTATTATACATTTCACCACAAAAATAAATATCTCCATCAGATGATAACAATAATGTGCTGTTATGGCCACACATTATTTGCATGACTTTGTTCACACTTAGTTTTTTTGGAGTCTTATGTGTGGCATTAATTCCTGTACCCAACTGTCCATTTCTATTCACTCCCCAACCAAATACGTCTCCATTCTCTGTAAGTACTATTGAATGCCAATCTCCACATGAAATAGCTGTTACTTTACTATTCGTTACGTTTACTTTAATAGGAACAAAATGCTTATACTGATTACTAGTACCGCACTGACCATAACTGTTATCTCCGAACGTATAAACAAAACCATTTCGTGTTAACAAAAGTGAATGACATTCACCACAAAAAATATCTATGATATACTCTTCTCTCAAACTATTAATAAGATTTGGTTCATAACAATTATTTCTCGTTCCATTACCCAACTGTCCATCACGATTATTACCCCAACTATAGACACAACCATTGTCTGTAAGTGCCATAAAGTGAGCTAATGATGAGTAATAGTCAATGCAATCAAATTTAATAATCACTTGTATTTCACAAAATGCATCGAATTTTTTTAGTTGTTTTTTATCACGTATATTATAATGATATACTGAATCATCTAATGTTACAAATAATAAATGATATTTAGTTAATTTAAATAATTTAATATTATTAACTAATTGTTGATCCAATTCACTAAAAACATTCAATTTATTAATGATAGACATATTTAATATGAACACGTAAACAATTACTACTATTATTATTTCTTATCAAAAAAGTATATAATCTTATCTTAATAAGTGCACATACAAAACGTAATAATTATTACTTCAATAAAGCCAGAGAACTTCTATGATAGAAGTTTGTATAAGTTTATAATAAAATCAGCTTCAAAATTATCTATAAATAAAATATTTTTCAAGTTTTTAAAGATTTGATATGTGCGTCATTTATGCTTTTATCTAATAATCTTTTAAATAAAATTAATTTGTCACTTTAATTGGATGAGTTATCCCGATTCCCCTTTTAATTTAGAAAAAGTTGATGCAAAACACTAAACCAGCTAAACTTGTTAAATAGTTGTTTAATATTTAGTCAAATCTATTAATTAGCAAATCATATTCCATATAATTTTATTTATGCAAATGATGTGCTTAAGATATAGACGAAATTTAAAAAATAAACAAATATATTGATACACGTTTCTATATAACAAGTTTTATTGAATTTTACATTATGGCGCCAATATTTAACTTCGTTCTAATTTTTATTAATGTATTAATTAGATTATCTTCTAAATTTATTTAACTTATCAATTTAAATATTATCCAATTTTTATTTTATTAAAAACATTTATTTAGACAATATTAGTTATATTTTCTATTGTAAAATATGATATAAACAGCGGTGACGCCATTTATAGTTTAATTTCGACAAATTTTGTGATTTGAGCAAAAACATTTTTTGTGTAAATCCAATGAGTTTTTAACCCCTATATAAATTGGGATTTTCTTGATATCTGGATCTGACCTTCTCCTAGACCTTTCAAGTTTGGATAACTATGATTTAAATAAAAAGCATTAATTATATACATTCCTTTTAATTATCATAAAATTAAACCTAATAAGAAATTTTATTTCTTGACAAATTAAATTGTTAATTGTATATTAAATTATTTATGAGCAAAGAGTTTTAAGATAAGATTAAATGAATTTTATGACAATATTACTTTATATTATATTATGTTTTCATTATATGTGAATACGTGGCAAAAATATGTCTATTATTAAAATTTTTAACATTTTTAGTGAATTAGTTGAACGATTAATTATTAATATTAAATAATTTAAGTTATCTAAATATGAATTATTATTTGTTACATTCGATGATTCATTATTTATCTATAATTTAAGTGATAAAACATTAACAAACTTCAATTCATTTTGTGAAAATCAAGTGATTATTAAACTTGATTGCAGTAATGATTCCAATTATGCTCATAATATGGCGCTTACAGATAATGGTTCTGTGTATATTTGGGGTCATAAGCAAACATCGAGGCTTTGATACAGTGTTGCAGTAGGCTTGTATTAAATGGCGGACAAAATACACTATTAATGTTAGGGATTGCCATGGAAACAAAACAAATGACGCAACT
>JAQGAW010005070.1:0-10100 GCA_034698025.1 Phthiracarus crinitus | reverse complement strand
TCTTTTTATTGTCAATAGGAGTCTATTTTTTGAAAAAATCCCTTTATTAACATAGAGAAAAAATCCCTTAATAAATATAGAGTCTACTGACAGACTGCGAACAGATACAGACAGACAGACGGACGGACGGACAGACAGACAGACAGACAGACATGGTCAAATCCATAAGCTCTGCTTTTCTCTGAGAAAGCGAGCTAAAAAATATATATATATATATAATTATAATTAACATTAAGTTAGAAAAATAATAAAGGAAAGGCTTCTAACAAAACTATATTAAACTTAACGCTTTAAGAGCAAACAAAGCACTAAGTATTTTCAACAAAATTAAGCATAAAGGCGCTCACACTAAATGTTTAAGTTTAAGTTTTTAGTCACTGTTTACGCTTCATTCCATGGCCCTCTTGGTTTCGAGAGCGTCCTCGTGCTCGACCATCTTGCTGTGAATGTTGAAACACTTGGTGGTTCAGGTACAACGACGCTGTGATGGTATAACAGGCGCCGTTGATGTTCGACCGGGTATCCAGTCGATGGCGGTACACGTCCAGAGGATTCCCAAACCACATAAAACACACTTAAAGCTGCCGTGCTCATCGTCTGTAAACTCTCGATAAATTTTAACGATACCGTGTTCATTACAGTACTGACTAGTTTGGTTACGAAGTTCATAATCTTCGCGATTTATATCCAGAATTTCTGTTTGTTGCTTTATTTCAAAATGAGTTTTTCGATAATTAGTCAATTCGATGTCTATATACTCCTGATAATCACGTCGAACTTTATGAATGCTGTTATCGAATTGGGAGCTTATCATCCCATCCTCGTGGACCCAGGGACGAAATCTCCAGTTTCGAGTTATGTCAAACAAATCGTATCGAAACTGTTGAAGCAAAGCTTCTCCAAATTCACGGAAAAAGTTTCACTAGTTTGAATACATCGCATCGCATGCTGCTCTCGCGGCGAGTATTCAGTTCCGTTTTGTTTAGAATTGAAGATCGCAAATGGATTGTAGTATTGCATTGCAGTACGAGCCATCAAGATATCGTCAAACTGATCAACGGTATTCGTGTTTGGATACAAATTTCGATGGATGAAAATATCATCTATACGGTAATCAATTTTAGAGCGTTTCATGGAACCCCTCTCCATCCACGCAAACACTGGTTCAATAGGTGGTACATACGTACCAAAAGGCAAAGCTGTATCAAACACAGAGATAGATTCAGGCATCACTGACACGCCAGGCACTAAAGGAGGTTTCTGTCGGTCACTCATAATTGTATCGATGTCTTCTCCAACTTTATTTTGAAATCTCTTTAACTCTTCTTCACTAACTGGAGGTAACGATTCGATAATCGCGTCGAACTCAGACGTGTCCATACTTTCCGTCATAACTGTAACGATAATTTGGTCTAAAGACCGAAAACTGATTTTAATTTTTGTCAAAACAACACAGAGTATTCCGTGTATTTTGACCCCCGTTCCAGTCTAGAGGATTCCAGACTGCCCCCTACGTCGCAGAGGATTCCGCGATTTCAGGGGAGAACCCCTAAATTAACTTTCAAACATAAATAACAAAAAAACAAAAATTATAATTACAAAAATCCCAAAAAAAACAAGTTTTACTTTTTAAATTTGACGATACACGTTCGGGCATAGTAACGTGGCAATAGCGTTTTTTTTTACCTGAGTTGATATGGTTAATACCATGCCTTGGCTTAGACCGAAAGGTCTGTTACATCCTCGGGGTGGCCTCACAACACCAACTCTCGTACAGTGGGATCACTGTCCAAGATAGTGTTCGGGTATCGAAACACTACCGGTTCACAAATTCATACAAAAATTATACACAATAAAACAGAAAAAATAAGAAAAAGGTGTCAACGGGATATACAAAAACGTTTCCCGGAAAAATAAAGAAGATTATAAGTTAAATTCTATATTTTGAAAATTAATAAAGAAAATAAAGAGAAAAAATAGAAAAAAAAATTAATGGTATTATTTTTAAAGGTGAAAAGGTTATGTGAATCAGTTTATGTGAAATTAAATACCGAGTCGTTCAGGAGCGGTACACGTCCTATTAGATCGCCTAATCTGTTTTTCACTTGTTTCGACAACTCTCTTAATATGAGGTCGTCTAGTCGTAATTGCTTTAGATTTCTTAACGTAATTGATTGGTAAGTCTTTACGAAAAGCAAGCAAAGGCTTACGTTCATAATAACGTTTTAATCGTTCGACATGAACAACAGAGGTTTTAACATTACCAGTTCTAGTCATTATAACATAGTTTACTGGCGAAGTTTGTTTAACGATGACATAAGGACCTAGGTATCTCATTTTAAGTTTACCGGCTTTGAATGTTACATCTCGCTTATGTTTATCAACACGAGCTTTGTTCGCAAATTGTGACTTAATAATGTTATTACGTGCGTGTATACGCGCGTTTTGCAAACTTTTGGCCTCTTCAGCGGGATCGCCGATGTCACAATCAGGCAAATTTAGATCTAAGCCAAGCTCAGATTCAATTGGTAACCTCGCGTCAATACCAAGTACGAGATAAAAAGGAGTATAACCAGTTGTTGCGTTTTTAGAAGTGTTATAAGCGAAAATGTATAAATTTTATATGGTTAGCCCAATCTATTATTTTTAGAATAGATGGCGAGAGCTACACCTAACACTTTATTGAAATTCTCCACTTGACCATTACTCTGTGGTCGATAAGCGGTGGTATGTATATGCTTTATACCGAACAATTTGTATTGCCTTAGAGCGTAATCACTACATAAGTTAGAACCGCGATCTGTTATTAAGACCGAAGGCGGTCCATAACTCAGAAACAATCGTTCGTCAATTACTTTCATTATGGTTCTGTCATTTGCGTCAACAATTGGCTGCGCAATTGCGTATTTAGTCAGTTGGTCACACATTGTAATGATGTATCTGTACTCATGTTCCGTAGATTTAGTCAAAGGTCCTACTAAATCAAGACTAACGGTATCGAAAATCTATGTGGCAACCGGTGTCGGTTGTTGTAGGCCTTGCTTCACTTGAGTGCTAATCTTTCTTTGTTGACATCGTTTACATGAATTAACATGAGTACGAACATCTCGATACATATTTGGCCTATAAAATTTATGTCTTATTCTATCGTACGTTTTGGCTGAACCTAAATGTCCAGCAAGTAGATGTTCATTTGTCGCATACAAAACATTTTAGACATGTTCTCGTGGAACAACTAACAGATACATAAATGTATTATTTAGCCAAGATTTACGATATAACAGGTTAGAATATATCACATAATGCTTCGATTGGTTAACTAATCGTAAATTTTTATTCGAGAGGAATCGCTTAATTTTACAACAGAAGGGATCTTCTGTCTGACTTCTTATCATTTCCGATTTCGCGTTCGGAAACAAGTTAGTCACGGTTTCATTTTCTATGAAAATGGTATCACTTTCCTCCTCAGTTTGAAATTCGCATAGTTTGGCTAACAAATCATCGACAGGACCGGAATCAGATTCAACGAGTCCTTAACGAGAAAGACAGTCAGCAACTAAAAGCTTTTTACCGTTATTGTAAATTATGGTAAAGTCATACGCTTGTAAATGTAGACTCCAACGCGCAAGTCTACCGTTAGGATCTTTCGTTTTCATCAAATAACATAATGCGTGTTGATCAGTTTTAATAACGAACTTACGACCATACAAATATGGTCTAAATCTACTAATAGCCCAAACAATGGCTAGACACTCTTTATCAGTTACACTGTAATTTTTCTCGGCTTTGCTTAGTGTTCGGCTAACACACGCTAAAAGTCCTTTAGCTTTTCCGTAAATTTGCACTAAGTGTGCGCCTAGACCTTGATCACATGCATCAGTACGAAGTTCAAGTTCTGCATTTTGATTATAATGCGTAAGAATTGGGGGATGCAATAACTTATCCTTAAGTATGTCAAAACCTTGTTTTTGCGCATCACCCCATACGAAAGGTACTCCCTTTTTTAAAAGGTCTGTTAGCGGAGATGCAATCTTAGCAAAGTTTTGTATAAAACGTCGATAAAAACCACAGAACCCAAGAAAACCTCTTAGAGTTTTCAAATCAGTTGGTTCTGGGAAATGTCGGATCGGAGCAATACGATCGGGATCAGGTCTGATACCTGACGCGTTAATCAAATATCCGAGATAATGAACAGACTGCTTTATGAAATGACAATTGCTTGGTTTCAGTTTTAAACCGTTCTCTCTCATACGCATGAAAAGGACTCTCAGTCTTTCCATATGATGTCTGAAACCTTTACTGAAAGCGATTAAGTCATCTAAATATATGTAACATATTATACGATCCTCTTTGTTATAAATTTTTTGCATTAAAAGTGAACAAGTCTTTGGAGCATTTTTCAGACCAAAAGGCATCACTTTAAAGAAAAACGTATCCATGTGGCACGTAAACGTCGTCTTTTCTTGGTCTGCCTCGTCCATTTCAATTTGCCAATACTTACTAGCAAAATCCTTAGTACTGAACACATCGTTGTCATCTAATACCTCAAGACCTTCGTCGAATCTAGGTACAGGATATACATCATCAACTGTTACCTCGTTTAGTTCACGGTAGTCAACGCAAAATCGAATTGTGTTATCAATTTTATTAACAAGTAAGACAGGAAAAGCCCATGAACCAAAACTTGGTTCAATAACACCTTTTTGTAGCATTTCATTAACTTCTCGTTCAATGATATCACGTTTGGAATAGGCTTCCCTATAGGGTCGTAACTTAATAGGCTTAGCGTCACCGGTATTTATTTCGTGTTTAAGTACACTCGTTTTCCCATTTCGTCACCGGGAAAATAAAACACATCACGGAACTCACGGAGAAATTTACACAACTCATCTTTCTCCGAATCACTCATACCTTCACCGACATTGAACTTCTCGATAAACTCATCGTCAGGCAACTCACTTACATCATCAACAGTTCTCTGCCCTCTTGGAGACTCTGCTTTACTAGTCTCCTCTGGCTTTGATATATTTGCAGTGTTAAGTCCACTTATACGAACAGGACTTTTACACCGCTTATGTTTCGAAGAGTTACCTGGTTTAGAGTATTTGGCTGTACGTGCAGTTTTTGCATCGTAATCGATATTAATTTTAAAGTGTTCAACATCGTCGGTCAGATTTTCGAGTTCCGCTATTTTTGAACCTGTAAGTACAATTTTGGTTTCAATGGATTTATTTTTTACTAAAACATTTACATATCCCTTACTTGTATCACAGACTCCTTCTAAAAGCTCGAGTCCTTCAGTGACATAACGCTGGTTAGGTACTATTTTATAATCAAAGACAGATCGTTCACTCGTGTATATTTTAACTATTGCGGTTTCGTTAGGTTGAATGGTGAACATATTTTTAACCGATAATACCGGAGTGTCAGATTCACGTTTTCTGGTCTCGAACTTCAGGTCCTCTTTGTTCCAGTAAGGTGTCTCACTGTCACATACCGGATTTGATAACAAGTTTATACGAGCCGGTCTGTTCATTGAACATTGGGTACCTGTAGATTTTTGAGAAGTCTGAGTGGTATCACTCCCGACAGGTTTAAGAGCGGTATCGCTAGATTGAACAGTCGGCAATATAGTCTCAGTGTTAACTTGTTCAATGGGCACAGTCGTATGTTTAAAATTAGTGAGGTATCGAGTATCATTTAAACACTTCTCTAAGTCCACAACTTTGAGTAATTTATCTGCATAAAATATTTCCCTATTCTTTGGTATGATTACTAAATTTGCTGATCGGATGAAATCCATCCCAAGAATAACGTGTGGTTGTACACCCCGCTAAACTGCGACATGCATTCTAACTAATCGGATACCGAGACGAATACTAAGATTATTCATAATGCAGAGTGGAGTACACCCACCACCATCTACGGCTTTAATATGACCTCTTATTCATAGTACACACTCACCACCAAGTAAATTCGCAAGTTCGGGACTAATTACTGTTATGCAAGCACAAGTATAAACAAGTGCACCCACTAAATAATTAATTATTTGAATACAAACTCTCGGTACATCGGATAAGTCTAAGTTGCTCATTGGATAATCTACATCTCTAATGGACTCTGCCATTACTAAATTTGCTAAACCATTTAATCCCTGTACATTAAACCAATCAGATGTGGATCCCGATAAACCCTGGACAGCAGTTTGAGTTGTTTGTTCAATTACTGGGGTAATTTGTAATTTCTGTGGTAAGCTAACTGTAGTGTTTGATCGAAAATTATTGAAGAATTGGCTGAAACTATTTTGTGCGGATCTTCTAAGTGCATTATATGCTTCCCAATTCTGATGGATTTTATGGTCATCCCTAGGCTGTGGACAATCACGATCACGATGTCCCATCTATTCACAATTAATACACTTGAATGATTCGTTCGAGTTACTTCGGTTTGTCAGAGTCTGACTAGAGTTACGGTTAGAGTTATTATTCCTTGATTGGTTACCAGAATTATTGTTATAACGAGGATTATTATTATTTGCACTACGGTTATAGTTATTACAATAAGAGTTGTTTGTATTTTCATTACTACGGTTACTATTATTACCATTACTATTACTATTCCGATTATGATTATTACTATTAGAGTTACGGTAATTTACATTAGAATTATTCCTGACATTAGGAACATCGGGTTATTTCTATTCCGATTCCAAATACCTCCCCTCGAATTTCTACCGTTATCGGGTTTGGTTATCATCCCAGGAATCTCCTCAATGTCTATAATTTTCTGACGCAATTCTGACATAGAACTAACACCCGCAATATGTCCAGCATACCGTTCTTTCTTAACTCCTTGTTTAATGTACACAAATAACTCTATATCGTTAAGAGGAGGATCGACTAAATTCGCTAAGTGTGACATATGGTAAACATAACTTGAAGGTGTTTCCCCTAATTTAGGCTTTTCAGTTGACAAGCGGTAATATAATGTCTGCTTAAAATTTGGAGGTATGAATTCAATTTTGAAAGCATTTACAAATGTATCATAATCTATAGGTCGACTAATATCGAAGTGACCCTCAAACCAATTACGTGCAGCACCCCTTATGTCAGCTCTAGCGGCGGTTACCCTAGTATCTATCACCCTCCCATTGGTTAAAACTGGCAGCATTTTCAAATCTCTCGAGCCATAAAATTGCTTCCTTACGGTTACCATCGAAAGTGGGTGAATCTAATTTAATTTTTTTAGGAGCAGGCCTAGAACCTTGATCAGTCAAAGTGTGCACCAAATCAGTCATTTGTTGGTTAGCGGTATAGTGTTGCTGATTTATCGTGTTATCGTTATGTGTGGGGGTCAGGTTAGGTACAACGTTAGAAGTTGGATTGGTCCGACCAGTAACAACGTTTGGATTAACATTAGGTAAATTCTGACTTACCCCCTGGTTTGGTAAGGTAGAACTTGGTAACCCTAGGTCTGGGTTGGTTGCAGTGGTTTGGACACCCGTATTCATGGTTTGACTTGCGTCTACATTAGGTTTAATATTCATTAACACTTTAATATTAATTTGCGGTAATGTTTTAAGCTGAGTTGCCATAGACTGTGCCGGTATCGACACGTTTAGCATTTCGGGGGTATCCCCGTATAATTCAGCTTTCGCTATATTAAACAGATCTGTCATTGGGAGAATTGTAAACGCATCATCAAATAATTTATGCATTTTTCCACAAATCAGTCTGGTCCTCGACTTAATGGAACCAATACTTCGAGAACCCGAAGTTGAACATTATCCTCATGGGGTTGATGGTTATTATTATCAAAGGGTTGGGTATCTGTGTTATTCATTTTCGGATTTATTATTGTCCCTTTAGACGTAAATGTGCTACTTGTAAGGTTAAGTTTAGGGTTAGGTTCAGATCGGGGTACTCGATAACACTGACCCGGTATACCTGTTTTCGACGCTACAGGCTTACGTCCAAAATATACGAGGTGTTGGGGTTGTTCACTGGACCCTCACTTTCGGGTTTGCATACGTAATACCAAATACCCACGAAAAATATAGTCACACTACACATGTGACACACACAATCGACACGCTACCTCTACCTTATCACTACTACTAACACTGAGAGAATGGTTTTGATTCGGTATCGAATCAGTAATATTTAAGTGAGTATTCACTTTAACGTACACCGAAAACTTTCCTCACACCCGAAATCCCTTAAATTAATTTTAATTAAAGCGAGGATTCTCTTTATTGGTGTCGACAGGGTATCCCATCGACACACTATACACAAAAAACGAAAAATAATATTTCCCGGGCTTTTCCCCGTTAGCCCGAAAAATTGGGACCCGTTATACAATTTGGCCCGGAAAAACCCTAAACCTTAAAATCCCTAAACCGCTTACACCCTAAAATTTCCCGACCCGGAAAAACCATTTCAAAATAAATTAAACCGCACACACCTTAGCGCATAGCCACGCGGACCGAGAACCGGAAACAGGAATTTGGGGGAGTATCATCGCACAACTCAAAACATTTGCTTTTAAGCGCGCACTCACACACACACACGCAGCGCAAACGAAAATAATTTTTATTTTTAAAATAACGGCGATTTCGTCGATCACGATGGCTCCCACTTCTTCGCCGGACCTGTCTCTCACTCTAGCGCAAACACATAACAAGAGGCCTTCGACTGCTCCGGACACTCCACCACACTTGAAATGTTACCTAAGAAGCGCGAACCACCCCTTCCAGCGCCCAAACCTAAGGAACCTCTTGGGGTCAATGTCACCGGTATAGGCACCAATAAGGGGACACAAAACGCGTGGCTAACGCTTAACAATGTTTTATTAAAAATAAAAGAAAAACGCGTAACAAACGCATACTTAAATAACGGCGAAACGCATACCACACTTGTGCCGTGTAAACCAACAGATCCAGTGGTGTCACACACAAAACACTGCACACCGTTAACAATCAAATCGAATCAATTTAGTTTAAAAATATATATATATATATAATTATAATTAACATTGATTTAGAAAAATAATAAAGGAAAGGCTGCTAAAAAAACAATATTAAACTTAACGCTTTAAGAGCAAACAAAGCACTAAATATTTTCAACAAAATTACGCATAAAGGCGCTCACACTAAATGTTTAATTTTAGTTTTTAGTAACTGTTTACGCTTCATTCTAATTTTAGTTAACTATGGCTTCATTGAGAAATATTAATTAACTATATTTTTCACTTTAGATGAATTATAGCAAAGTAAGAAATTATACTTAAAAAACTAAACTTGATTATAATACTTATCTCGTGCTTGTTTCACACATATTACTCGAACTCTCGAATAAATTACGATTTGCACTCGCAATTGATTTAATAATAAAAATTTAAAATTAATATTAATTTATGAATAAAATATTGATTATAAATTATACATTTTAATTTGAGTTAAATTCATGCTTATCCTCTGTTTTATTTATCTTTTCTCTCTCATGAACTTATCATAATATTTAATAATAAAATTAAAAAATGAATAAAAATTTATATTATTAGAAAACTTAAAATATTGGAAAATAATAAAGCCACACTTTTAATGTTTAGTTTTCGACAATGATGCTAACATACAGTAACTATAATATGAAAAACAAAAATAGGAAATTAACAATTTTAACGTAAACAATTCCAATGATAACTTTTTTTCTTAACATTTGAGTACTGATAAACTTCATTAATATCCTTTGAGGCACGCACTATAGCACTATTACGCGAATAACTTATTAATCTTTCGTTTTTAAACTATTTATTGCTCGTTATAAACTTTTATCGTTTATTGTATAAACTTTACGCGTTAACCTTTTAGTGTTACGGTTATCGTTAACGCTTTTCTATGTTAAAACAATTCAGTATAACTTTAGATTTCAAAGATATAAGTCGCAATAAAGTTATATTCCTTCACTATAAATCAGTGTCGTATTTCTTTACGAGTGGAACACTAAAGTGTTTAGTGTATTCATTCCTTTTACTTTTCGATATCGAATAGAGTGTCGTATTCGTTATCTCCGCATTAAACACGTGCAAACCCTTTTATAAAA
>JAQGAW010005069.1:0-10101 GCA_034698025.1 Phthiracarus crinitus | reverse complement strand
ATAGCAATTATCATTAAAAATAGCAAAAATAGCAATAATAAATGGAGTTTAAACGACTCCATTTTATGTGATTGGTGTGCATACAAAGATACAGAGTTATAGCTTATGAAATAAAAAAGTAGCAAATGCTATCATTTTGAGGCTCTAATTATTATTAAAAATCATAAATTTATTTTTAAAATAACCGTACTCTAAATTTATAGGTATTTAAAATAAATAAAATTAGTTTAAAAGATTACTTTTTGAACTTTATAATGTATATTTAAATTGCTTTCTTTGAAACAAAGACTAAATATAAAATTTTAAGTGCGACTTTCAAAATCTTTAAAAAAGTAATGCATTAGAAAATTTTGATAATGTAATTCCTTTTGCGTTTTATTATTATGAGAATAAACTTAAAAATGTTTCCATAATAATAAATATTTAATAAAAGATGTTATGTATGTTCAAGAAATTCAATTTTAAATAAATATTAAAGTTTAGTTTTATTATATGTGTATTTATATAATATACAGTTAGAATATTCTTATAAAGTAGTATATATATCAAACTATATTATATTTTTATTTTTATAAGTTTTCTAACAATTTCTTACATATTTATAACATTTTAACATCTCTGGAAAAATTTAATAAAAAGTATTTATTTGTTATATTTTTACTAAAACTATAAAATAATTATTTGTATAACTTGGTCATCGATTTAAATCCCAAAATACCAAAATATCGGTTAACTTTTCACTCCCTTATATAAACCACAACTACATCTGCTCTATTCGTTTATATAACTCGCTTCAGGCATCTTTCCATCATTTAAGGGACACACTGCCAATTTTCCCATTAAACCCTAACTTTTTAGACTGTTTTTCGTAACAGAAAGCTAAGAGACAAAAGAATAAAAAATTAAGCTGTATTATATGTATTCATTGTTATTTTTACATTAAATTCACAGCAAGCATAAAACGTATTTATAATTAAAAGAAACTTTTCGTATATTTAAGCGTATATGCCGTTATGCGCTGTTTTGGGGCAAAAATGCGTATCACTTTGACATTATATATTATTCTACCCTTAGGATAGTCCAGAAGTTTTTGAAAATCTTCAATTGCATGGTTAACATGTTCAAAGATTTTAGAATAGTTTTTTGCGTGTTATTATAATTGAAATCATGCCCAAACGGATCGATTTTTTATTTACACACACGGAGTTTATAAGAAAATGGAAATAAACTAGTAATAGAATTTTATGTATTATTTGCTAAATATAAAGATTTTAGCATTTTTACTCTATATATTTATGTATTCGTAATGAAATGAAATATTTTTTTCAAAGTATTTCGGAATACTTTTCGATTATATGAGAAAACAGCATCGCTTGCAATATGCCCTTAATTTTAAACTATTATGCAAATGAACTAAACTTAAAGAGAAAGAAAGAAACAATAAAATTTAATGGTTTTTGTTTCAATTTGTTTTAGTTCGAGAGAAAGTTAGAAACATAGATAACTACGAAAGTGTGAGCTAACTGTGAGAGTGAGAGGTGAAGGGAGATGAGATGAGATGAGATGAAAGTGAGTGAGTGAGTGAGTGAGTGAGAGAGAGAGAGAGAGAGAATTTGTTAACCGTCAGAATAGTATGTGCACTTTACTAAAAGCTTCTTCTCTATATTACTCTCTTTTCTCTCAATGTATTCAATGAAACACTCAATAGATGATAGACCTTCAGAGGAGCTCTTGTTTTAGTGTTGCGTGTATGGTGTGGTGTATGTGTGTGAATGTGTGTGTATGTATGGATAAAGCAAAAGCGCAACGAAGCTATTGAAAGTAAAAAACCTGTTGAAGTGTAATCGATTTATTTCACTCGTGTACTGGTTATACACTCCTAAGCTTATAATTATTAATCAACTAACCGTTCAGTATATAACAAATAAACTGTATTTTCTCTATTATATAACAAAAACGCATAAATATTCGCGCTTTCTTTTTATTCTGATGTGATTTGATGTACTGATATAAAAAATGATTTACATATACTGGCAAAAGTAAATTATGTTTTTAATTAACAGAAATAAAGCGAGTGTAGTTAAGAGCAATCTAACGAATCAGTGGGAGCTCTGAGACTAAAATTAATAACTAAAAACGACGAAAAAACTAAATACTAACGTCCTTTAACCAATTTTTTAAAATAAAATCAATGTATATGCAAACAATATCCGCAATCAGAGGCACAACACAACAAACTGACAACACTCTAACCTTACAGTATGTTTGATTCGAACATCTATAAAGTGTTATCTAATTTAATGCTTAATTATTGTAAACGCCTTTAGTATTACGCGTTACGAGTAAATTTTCGGTTCACTCTATCCGTATACATATATTTATACTTAATTTAAATTCAGTGAAACTACATTTACCTCAAATTTAATTAATTAAATATACTTTGGAACTTATACGTAATTTAAGAGTTAAATCCTCCACTCTTTTTGCTAATGTTTGGCGCATATTTAAGTTAATGATATTAATGGGCATTCATTTATAGTCCTTTTAAGTTATCAGTATTAGAGTTTAAATATAATCTCGACGTTAAAGCTCTGGCTATACATATAGTTTATAACACAGTTTCCCATTAGAAACTTATCTCTAATTACATCTAAATATATTGTTTGCATATTCCAATAGATTTTTCCCGAAATATTAACAAACTGCGATAAACACGCTGTGATTAGCTTTTATTAATGTTATTCTGTTTTTTGTGTTATTTTTGGTGTGTCTCAACATTACTGCTATTATAATAATTTTATTCCATCGACTCTTATTAGATTTAGTAATTTTTTTTATGACGGCATACACAAACACACAGAGGGATAATGTTAGCATAAAAATAGAGACGAAGAAAGCAGCTCACGATATATTGTTTTTATTATTTATTTGGCCATCAGCTGCAACAATCGATTAAACTCTAGTGAGAAATGATGAACAAATTTTTTCTTATTCGGGTGTCTTAATCGACTAAAACTAAGCGAAGATATTCTGCTTACGGAAAGTGTAAGCGAGTGGTTAAAACAAAGAGATAGTGTATTGACATTATTATTGTTATTAATACTGCTATAATAATAATAATAGCAATACTGTACGAATGGTTTAGAAAGATTAAAAGTGACGCAAAAGATTGATGATTACTATTATATTCTGATCTCGAAAATTAATTTTCGTCATAAATATTTATGTTTTGTTTATTTTTTATCCCTTAAAGTACGACTCAAAATGAGGAAAAACTTTATACATTAAAACAGAAAATACCATTGAATATAATTGAGTAAAATAAATAACAGTGATGTCAACGCAATTTTGATATAATTATATATAACAAAATGTCATCATATTTACGGCATTTTGTCTGTTTCCCATTTGTGTCAAAAAACGCATATTCAGGTGTGTTTTCTTTATCGTTTGAATCAATTCCAATAATCTCTTTAAGTACTGTACTGTGATTTAATATAATTAATATAATGTTTTTTATGGCACTTAAGTGTTTTCAAGTCTTATCGGTTAGAAGAATAAAAGCTAAGTTCAACATAATCTGTCGTAAGAGCAGCTACAGATAAAATAATCTTTTATGTTATTGTTGTTTATGGTAATTAAAGTTTTTTTTACTGAAATAATTAAATTATTTATGCTTACAATTGTGAAATTGAATTCTTTGTGTTTCAATTGATTAGTTAATAACTGAACACTTTATCAATTCTATAATTATAGAAATTGTGCTTTCAGTATATTCCGTAGATTATGCGTACAGTACATCATCTTTTTCGATCAATTCGATCACTATTTTTGGAAAAGAAGATAAAAGGCGATCGAAAACAGACCGATTGCTAACATGACTCAAGAGAATAAACTTAACAAAAGTAATTGATATACTCTTCGCGATTTTAGCGCAATACACAATTAGGGTTTTTTTTTGTTTTATCACTTAAAACTGTTGAAAAAATTTTACAAATTGAAACAATGTTTTTTTTATAAATCATTGTAAAATATTAAATGTTCGACAAAACTTTAGATTTAAAATATTTTAAATTAATATAAAGCAAATGAGAACATTTTAATCAGAAATATTATTTCGCTATTTAAATGTGTATCAATTAAAGATAATGAGATATTAAAAGCATAAAAAAATAATTGTTATCACATTTTAGCACATTAGTGTATAACAAGTGCTCTTATGCTCTAAATATTTTTTCTATGTTCTGCGAGTAATGTATAATAGCTTATTAGATAAATTAGTTTGCTATTAATGATGTAAAAGATTACACGAATGATAAACTATTTATTAGTATTAAGTATTAATACTAGTTTCAAAGTTTTTAATTATTTATCCTAATTAAGCAAACAATTTTAGTTTGATATGGAAATAAAATCTAATTTATTATACATTTTATAGTTGTAATCCTTTTCTGAAAGTACATTAAATTATAAAAAAATGTTCGATAATAGTTTTGATTTGATGTAACATTCACTTATTAATTTTCAGAAAAGTTAGTTTTTTTAGAAAAATTTTGTCAAACACACTGTCGAAAATCTTAAATCATTTTATTTCAGCGAACATTCCCTATTATTCTATAAATATATGTGAAAATAACAATTTTTTCTTTAAAAAATATTTATAAAAAAATCAAAATATAAATTAAAGTGAGGAATCATTTTGGCATTTGATATGCAAACGTATACTGAAATAACAAAATTGTATTAACTGAAAGTGAAATATACCGTATTTAAATTTAACATGCCTTAAAAATGCTAATAAGTTGCAAATATTTGAATTTCTAGCCTATAAATACAAAGTTTGCATCCATAGCCTATCATGTTTTACATAAAAAATATATTAAGCAAACTAATCTAAAATATTTAAACTCAATTACATTTTATCCGGAAAAACAACGTAAGAAAACTTGAATGACATAAATCGTTTATTATATATATGTATAGATTAAGCGAACATTTTTTGAATTTCAAAAGTGACAGGAGGTTAATAAGTTTTCCATTCAGAAGATATAGCGAGTAAAATGATTTTTTTCGTATATTTTATAAAAGCTGATGTTTATTAGATTGCTCTTTAAAGGACACTTTTTTGCACAGCAGACTAGTGTTAGAGTAAAATCATTTTCGACAGATGAATGAAAAGTCAAATCCGTGTAAAGAGAATAAATGTTAAAATATATAAACGCTAAAATAGATAAAAGAAATATGTTTCAAAAAAATTGACGCACATTATTCTAATTTATTATCGATTTTGTTCGAATTTGTTGCTATATTAAAGAATATTACAATTAGTTTATTTTAATTGATTCCACTTATAATAATCATGTTCAGTTGAAGTGTTAAATAAGATGAAAAAATGGAAAATAAAATTAATACCAGAGAATATTAGAATATTTTATAAACTTAACTGTTTTATAATAATATTAAAATTTAAAAATTAAATTATAAATTATGAATTCTTTCCAAAGATGTTTTCGCAAGTTTAAGTTTAAAACTACTGAGCAGTGAAAAACAAAAATTGTATTTTTTAAAATCGCCTTTTGTTTAGTAATACATATTTTACTTAAAGATAAAAAGAAAAAGAACTATCACTTCAGAAAGAAAAGCAATTTATTTCATTCCTTAAAAATATATTTATTTAACCTTTAAAAATACTTATTAAGTCAGTTTATAAAAAACATACTAAAATTATAAAACAAAAAAAAGTGTTTTTAAATTTTATGTGTTATTTAGTTAAAAATTTTAATCGATTTAAAAGCATAAATTAATTGTATAAAAGTTGCCAAACTTACAGTTAACAGTATCTTAAGAATTGTTACTGCAATCAGAATATCTGATTTCTTAGGTTAGATTTATAAAAATTTATTCATAGAAGTTATTAACACTGAACTGTGTGCGCTAAAATCTTAGCAGAAGACTAGACTATTTGTTATATAATAAAAAAAATTCCTTCAAAAGTTTATGACAACTTTGAACTCTGTTATTATCAAAACTTTCTTTTTATGCGATGGAAAAAATACTAAACATAGGTATTTAGGAATTTTATGTTATCATATTCCGTTTTACAATATTCAGACCGGAATACACCGGCAGTTACGATAATAACTGTCAACGAGTATTACATGCACTGATCCTATCAAAACAATACCTGACAGTTTACAGATTATTGATTTAATTTTGCGTGTTTACTAATAAATCTATGTATTGGGAAACTTTATTAATGCTAGTCTAGTCGCAAAAAATATTATTAATGAAACATTTGATTTAAATTATTCATATTTCATATGCCACTGAAAATTTAGATAAGTTAGAGTTAGATTTAATTAATTAATTAATTAAATATATTTTTGTAAAAGAACTTTTAATGAAACATTGCTGTAAATTGCGTGCGTTTTTTTTGTTTTTTATATCAAAATTTCATAAGCATTAAAATATTACATATTGATAAATGTTCAAATGTGATAAATGATATTTACGGGCAAAAAACGATAGCTTGTAAAAACCCCTTAAAATATAAATTCTGGACTAATAATATTTTCCAGTTTACTTTCTAACGTTTTTTGTATAACGATTATCTAAATTGTTGTCTCTATCGCTTACAAGTAACGTATTTTGTCTAAACTATGTGTGCTTTGCAACAGATAAGAATGGCTATTTGGTTGTTAGCCATACCGTTAAATAACTGGTCGGTTCGTTTGGTTATTAAAAAACCTGGATTTTGAATTCAAAATATTTGTTCGGTTATTAATGTAGTCTGAGATGTTTGCTTTTTATATAATTATTCACGACTTGAGAATACTTTACAGACTATTTTGGTATATTAAGGGGAAAATAAATTATAAAAACGATTGCATATCACGAATAATCGAACCTAATTTTATAATATAAATTTTAACAATTTATTGATTAAATTAAGACAATCATAAATTAAATATAAAATGTAAACTTATATGTTAGTCGATGTAAGGTATAATAGATAATAAATCTGGTATTAATGCCTGCAAAAAAATAACCATACTATTAACATACTAAGGTAAGCACACCCGGGTTTGGAAAAACACTGAACAATGAAAATAAAGTGACGCGTGAATGTCGAGTATACAAATTTATTGTCTTTGAAGCAAATGACCGAATGGTTAGTCACGGTATAGCATGTTCGCTATAACTTAAATGCCACTGATATTACGCACTCAACAAACATTAAACAGGTTACCAACGAAAGTGCAATAAATTTTGAAGAAATGATAAATTGATAATTAAAGTTGTTTGCAAAAACAAATTCTAATGCGCAAACATTGCAATAATTGCTGATTTTTTTGTTCGCTTCTAAAAAAATAGTAACGCAAATATTTTCTGAAGTGATTTTATGAGAAATATTAAGTAAACAAATTTGTTGTATACCTATAATTTTGTTTATAAGTTTAGGCAATATTTTTATAATAAATTATAGGTTTCTGTCATCTTATTCCAAACAAACTTTTTTATATATAATCTAAAATTAATTTTTAAATCTAAAATACAATAGATTTTTATATAAATACCATTCTTGTCACACTATTGGACCTTAAAACTTAAATTTTGAACAATAATAGAAATATTCTAATAAACAAATAATAAAACAAAACAAAATTATCAACAGATTGGTAAATACAGTATTTTAATCAATTATAAAGAAGAAACCAGTTTAACATTAATAACATCGCCATCGTTTGTCTAGAATAACGAACTACTCATGTCGTGTATTAGACCTGGAAAATCAATCTGAACAAGAAAGCTCATGATTGGGATTAAGTGAAGCAATTTCTTTACGTGAAGGGATTGTAATATTTAAATTTCGAGACAATACATGATTGTAGAATTCCTTTTAAAACTTTATTACTGTATATTAAATCATTATAATAATCATCATGTATTTAGAAAACATTTAAAGTTTATGATATATTAACGGACAAAAAAGTTTGAAACACTGAAAGTAAAATCTGCTAAAACACTAATAAATTAAATAATTCTTCACATATGGGTTATTAGAGCGTGAATTCTTTCTTAGACGAAAAGCATAATATTGTGTGGATTTATATAACTATTCTTACATTTTCATAGACGATAAATCACACGAAAGAAACATTAAACATAATTCTATTCAATAAAGGGGTAATTCTTTTAATAATAATAATTAATTATATAAACGTCAACTTAACACAAAATAACTAACAATAAATTATTATTTATAACAACATATATTTTTCTAATATAATTAGTTTCATATCATCGCAAAGACGACACGACATATTACAATGTCTAATTAAAGTTTTTTGTTTTATATTATCCATAAATTATTTTTAGTGTTTTTTTGTGATTTATTATTTGCTTTGTTATTTCATTATTATTATTATTATTAATTATTAGCGATTATTATTATTATTATTTTATTATGAATAATATACAATTAAATACACTTTGCAGACGTGAGATCAATTTTTTTGTTTTGCTTTCTTTCTCATATTTTCTATAAAATACTAATCAACGTTTTCAACAGATCGACCAATTCTAGGGACAAAAGCAGCCTTTTTGCCGATTCTTGGAACAAACGCTGCTCTGCCGACCCTCGGAATCAATACAGCGGCGCGTTTCAGTTCTTCGTTAATATCAGCCCATAACTGTTCGTCTAAATTTTGTCTATTGTTGGCACGCTTTCCAAGGCTTGGGATGGAAGCCGCAGCTCTCATCTGCGAGTCTATCGGTTCTAACGTATCGTCACTAAACGATGACGTGAACGACGATCGACCGACGCGTGGCGATGGGATTAGTCCTTGTCGTTTTGAATCGTAATATGATCGACCTATTCTTTAATTATAATAAAATAAAATAAGTTTAAATTTAATTTTATGCAAATATATGGATATACAGTATATTTAAATACTAATTTATACCTCGGAAGTGGTATTACTTGTCTCTTCAGATAATTGGCTTCACTGAAATCCCAGGTATACACAACGCTAAAACCTATTTAGTTTATTCAATGCAATGTTAATTGTTAAACTTGGTTAGTTTATGATTATTCGATCTTTTTATGTTATTATTATTAAAAATCAATTTGTGCTGATATAATTCAAAAGTATTATATTTAACAAATCTTTAAAGGAATATTCCACTTTAATATTTTTAATATTAAATTTTTATCTATTTAAATAAGAAATTTAGTTAACACGGCTTACTTCACTGAAATACAGTATACTTTAAACTGGTTTTATTTCATCTGAAATTTTTAATAAAAATAGCAGTATCTTAGAGTATCTTAGCTATTTGTAATTAAAATTTTCTAACATATCGTGATATATCTTTTTAAAATTATAAAACATAAAATCCAAGTATATTCTAACATACAGGGAAATACAGAATCAATATATAGAAATTGCGTAGTATTTTCATTTCTTAAAAATAATTAAACTAATAAATAAAAAATTTCTGATTTATAAAAAATCTTATATGTATTATAATGATATAAAATTATAATTATTAAGGACAGGATTTTTCTGTCAAAAAAATTCCATATTTCGGTCGTTTATCGGTTAAAAAAACAAAGAAAATTCGGTCAAACTTTCGGTTGAGATTTTATTATGTATTTTGATTAAATAAGTTGTTAAACCTTTAAACATTAAATGTTTTAAAGTATTTATGAATAAAATTTAATCTGTCTTCTCATTTAAAGAGTTTTTGTGTATTAAAATAAAATAAAAATGTTAACACAAATTAATTGATCGATATATGCTTTGAAATTATCCTCAAAAATTTTATGAAGTTAATTATTCAAAACCATTTAAAGAATTACTCAACTTTTTTAAAGAGTATACTTTACCTTTGAAATTATAAATGGCATTTACCGTAAATGATATTTTACTTCTAAAATTTTAATTTCTAATGTCTAAGCATACCTGAATTATGAATTTCGGTTGAAAATTCTTAATTCGGTAATTTCGGTCGGACTCTTAAAAATCGGTTATTTCGGTTAAATAAACTATGCCTTAAAAGCTTTGTTTTAGCTCAATATATGTTTATATTTACCTT
>JAQGAW010005068.1:0-10101 GCA_034698025.1 Phthiracarus crinitus | reverse complement strand
GTATCACAAAAAAGTTTGATTTTTCAAACTAAAACCAAATAATTATGAATAAAGAAAAATTATTTAAAAGTTTCAGTAACTCTTAATTAGAGTTCGCTAATATTTTTGTTTATATTATACTATTTGATAATTTACAAAATGTATATCTTTAATGATTATAAATAAAGACAATTGAGAACACAAGGATTTGTGATGAAATAAATTTACAATATAGTGAATCGAATTAAAGGAGAATCCAAAAAACCTCAAATTAAAATGAATAAACAACAATACTAAGAAGATTTTTATTATCAAATCATTTATTAATAAATATTAAGCATGTCAGTCATAATTTTTTATGAAATATTTTTTGACACTTCTTTGGTAACGCAATCTGCAAACTATTTCTTTACTGTACTCCAATCAATATAATAATACCGTACATGAAATATTTTCAGTGTTGTTAATAATACAAAGAGCACATAATAATTATTTATTAGCAACTGTGAAATTTCGTTTAAGAGTTTGTGCACATTTGATAGTTTCTATTGTATTGTGCAAGAATTTATCATTCTATATTTACAAATCCAAGACATATATATTTAAAAGTTAACTCAATTGATTTTGCAGTACGTTTTACAATATTCAACGCTATTTTCGAAACTATTTTCGACTTTTTTAAAAATGAATTCAGTGATAAAATGTATTTCTATTGCTATAATAACCGCAATAAGTTTTGAATACGCCCAATGTATCGCCACAGTTGCCATCAGTGTGTATCCTTCGGTAATTAAAATCGGAGATTATTTCACAGTTAACTGCACGTATAGCATAGCAAATGCGACCGAAAATTGGAACTCACTTATGATATACAAGGATAACCGATTGTTTTATAATAGAACGGCTAATAATACGCAAAGTTAGTATTTTAACAAAAATATTATGTAAATATATGTTAACATTTCATTATAAAACGCAGCTAATATAACAACAATAAATGGTATCACTGTATATGAGTTAAGTAAAACAATTGGGTTAATTAAGGTAAATAACGTTATTCCATCGTCAGCTGGAACTTATAAGTGTTTATTGAGTTATACAGAAAAATCGACTAAGAATATTCGGGAAACATCTAATATTGCAATGCTTAACTTAACCACTTCGGTTCAAATAACCGTAACGCCGCCAAAGTTCAAGAAAAATGAGAACACTTTAGTGAGTTGTTATTACGCCGTAGACGCGAATAACACATTTGATTCAATAACACTGGTAAAAGATTGGAAAAACTTTACAAGAGTTTATAGCAATGGCTCGAGTATGCGATAAAAATAATAAAAAACATTTTTTAAAAATATTGAAAATATTTTCTTTTGTTTAAACTAAATAGCCATTCAGTTTCCGAATATACAAACAGTTGATATTACAAGAACTTTCTATGATTGGTATCAGGGAATCCTATCAACAAATATAACCCCAGATTCTTATGGTTCATACACATGCACGCTGTCATATAGGGATCACAATATCGCGAAATCAATGTTTGACACGTTTTATAACGCCGCCATCTCTAACAGAGCGCATACAACAATGTCGATCATCTTTTCTTTCTTTTTCATATTATTTGCTTTGAAATATTCTAGTTTTTAGTTTTATGTAAAAATTATAATAATTATTTTTATAAATGAATAGTTTGCTATACATATACTCCAGTGATACAGTCGGCCTTCTAAGTCTTCAACTGTCGCGCGATTAACTATGTATATTATGTAGCAAAGCTTTTTTATTATTTTACTATACAGTGCTGTTTCAGTACTAATACTTGTTACATATCGCAACAAACATTCATAAAAATACATATTTATTAGTTCGACAGTTTTGAGACTTCGAAAGCCGACTGCATTACTGACTTACACCATATTATCAATGTTAATATTATATATTTTTTCTGGTAAATTATTGAAATAAATTCTTATGTTTCGACTATTCTTCAGAAATCGCATTTTTTCGTTTATCAGCAAAAATGGTTTAATGTTATCATTCCCAGCAAATATGTATTTTGCTATGCATTCATTTTCATTATCAACTGTATACAATACCACACCATTCCGACTCAATATAGTTATATTTGACACATACTCACACACATGACAAAAGTAATACCTTAACCCTCCAGTGGAACGGTTAATAAACTTCCACAGTAAGTACTTGTGGCAGAGTTTTTAATCAATGCACTGAAGTCAGCTTCCAGTTGGCGCATACGCAAAAATTTTTCTGCCACCATTCTCGCTGCTCATTTACATAAATTTTCTGCCACGATTCTGAATGGTGGGCATAAAAAGGGAAAAATATTAACTGTAGCGTAACTTTTTCCTGATTCAACATAAATATGCCATAAAACAAACTTTAAAGGAAAATAGCATTGAATGTTATATAAAAGGGGGAATGAAATTTAGGCATTGTATTAAATAAAAATTAATAATTTTGCAAATTAAAATAATTTTGGGCTAAATTTTTGTAAGACAAATTGCAAATAAAATATTTTGGCTGTCCTAAAATCTTATACAGTTGTGAATTAAATTTTTGAAAATATTAACACTTAAACTGGTGGTGGCAATAAATCCTGCCAGGGTTCTGCATCAGGGTTAATACTTATAAAATTATCACGTAATGTTTGATTAGTTGTTAGGATTTTATATTTTTTAATAATCAAAAGGGGTCGACATTTAAATATTTATTAAAACACAAACCAACAATACATTGCGCGTATAGACTGTAAACTAATTAAAACTTAGTGACAAATGGTGCTGCCTTTAAGAAAACAATATCGACGGTACACTTTGACACTTTTATGAATATGTAAAAAATCATTTTTGTTTTACAGTCTATATGGGTAATGTAATTTTTAACGCTACTGTCTCTAATATATCACATACTACATTTTCGCTCATCATTTCTTCATTTTTCATATTATTGGCGTGAAATATTCTAGTTTCAAGTTTTATTTGAAAAACTATAAGTTTGTTTATAAATGAAAAGCTTGCTATGTAATTACATATTATAAATTTAAGTATTATATATTTTTATAACAAATCTTTGAAATAAATATTAAAATAATTTCCTATTTTTCAACCATTGAATTTTTTATTTTATCAGCATAAATTGTTTAATGCAGCGGTTATCAAACTATCGGTCGGAGCCTAAAATAGGGTCGACGAAAGAAAAAATGTGTCGCAAGAATTTTTAAAATCAACATTAAATTTAACATTAACATCGCAAGATATATTTGTCTAATAATCATTTAAATGCCAGATTTTTGATCTTTCTAGCAATTAAGATATGGATAGAACACTACTTATTTACAATGTTTTCGCAATATATTGAGTAATGATAAGAATAAGCTCAAGTTCAATTCAAACCTCAATTAACATTTTCAAGCTTTTAGTTTTAGCCCAAAGCTAATTCACTTTTGAGCTTAAGATTTTATAGCTTTTTCTTTTTTTGTAGAGCTTTTAAGTAAGCTTAAGCTAATGCATCCCATATTTTAGTAATCATCATTAAATTTGAAAAATTATTTTCAAATTATTTATTTATATTTTGAAAAATAAATAAATATGGGTCGCTAAAGGAATTAAATTGATAACTTGGATGGCGGAAGGAAAAAGTTTGAAAACCTCTGGTTTAATGTTATCATTTCCAGCATATATTTAATTTGCTATGCACTCAATTTCATTATCAATTGTTCAAAATACCACAAAATTCACACTCAATAAAGTGATATTCCACACAAACACATGACAAATGTAATACTTTAATACTTAGAAAATATCACGTAATATTAGATTAATAGTTAGGATATTATGTTTTTTTTTGTAAATCAATAGCGGTCGACAGTATTGAGATATATTGTAACCTGCTTTAACAAATAACTGTAATACGGGCTATTTGCCACTAAATTAAGGAAACCTAAGGTTTTGTGTTTAATGGGATCGTTGTCTAGGGTTTGTATTAATTGTAATGACGAAATTATATGTTTATTTAATAAAATAACGTTTAATAAAACTTTGTTCGAAATACAAATTTTATGAAATGATAATCATTGGTAAATAATACGAAATATTTAGAAAAAATTAGTAACTTTAGTAAAAATACTTATAATTATTATTATTTAGTAAGAACTAATTGTAAAATAATTGTAAATAAAATAGGAAATAACGAAATATTAAATTAAACTTTAAGGTTCTGAACTGTTGACTGTCACGAACTACTTCTGATACGTGAATGATTTTATTATTATAATTTGCTGAACCAATACGTTGCTATTTTCGCACTTTTGATTTTACTTTCTATGTCCTGAGTGTCAATCGGTGTTTTCATTGATCTATTTCCAGGTATTCGCTATTCTCATCGTGCGTCAAGCTTTTAGCATGTCGTCGCTTTTTCGTTAGTGCTTTCGATAATAAACTGGAGTAATAAAATAAATTGAATATTTATAATTGAGAAAATATGAATAATATGGGATTGATTTGAGTGTCGTTTTGGAAACGCGGCGTCTCTGATTCGTTTTCTGAGCCGCCATCAGTTTTCATTAACAAACATATAATTAACAAACATTGATATAATGTATATTTATATTTTCTTTAAAATGATTCTTTTTAGTAAAACATAATCACAAAAACATTATTCAGTTCCGCAAATTAAATCGTGTTTTACCAATATACTTTGTATTGATTAATTAAATATTATATTAAAGTCGTTATTGATATTGATGTCAGTGTTCATAATTGCCATATCTATACGTTATTATATATTAAAATGAATCGGCTTTTGTGTGTCCTATTTCGCAATACTTTTATTTCTTTAGCCAAAATATCTTATCTTGTTAAAAATAATTAAATATCTATTGCAGCCAAAATATGCTTTATAACCCTTTAATTGTGGAAATATAATCTGATTAACATAATAGCTGTAAGTGAAAAATTAGAAATATTTATTGCAAAATATATATTTAATCTAATTATTTTATTTGTAACAATCTTATCATTAATTTAAATTTTATTGTAAACAAAATACTTGACAAAAATCTGATTTAATTTGAGGAAATAAAATAGATAATTATATTTATAAAAAAGAAATAAAACCCATGTATCGGAAAAGAATAATTAATTAAAGTTATGATTTTAATAAACATTTAATATTCTTTGAATTAATTTAAAGTATAATACCTTTAATGTTTAGATATCATGATAAAAATAAACGATAATTTTTACGTTATTATAAGAAAAATAACTTAATTAATTTACTAACTAATTTAATAATTTATTATTACGTGAATTTTTATGACTAACAAACCATAATGTCATGAAAAATTTAAAAAAATTTAAAGTGATAAATTTAAAAATAAAAATATATAGAACAAAATATGAATGTTTATTAAATGAACATAGTTAATTAACATTATATTTTATTTTCTTTACTTAACAATATTGTTAGAAATCATTCAAATTATAATTTTTATATAAAGATAATAAAAATTCTTTTTGTAAACAAAACACTTAACTAAAAGTCAATTATTTAGTTCAAAGAAATATATACGTGAACATATTGAGAAAAAGGTATAAAACACTTTATGAGTTTGATAAGCATTAAATAAACTTTTTCAGTTTACATTTAATATTTTGTGTTAAATAAATTTAAATAAAGTATACTTATTTATTAAAACAAATGAAAATAATAACTGTTATATTGTTACTTATTTTAGTGGGCCAATCTTTTAAAGATTGCTGTCACATTTCTTTTAATATTTCCGGATGCAAATGTGAAAACTGGGCTACAGTTTCAACATATTATGCAAATATTACCTGCAATGGAAATAATACAAAAAATGAAGAAATTGAAGATATTGTCAATTTACTTAATTTGCGGTATAACAAAATTAATTGCGATCACGAATTTATTAATTTAAAGCTTTATAATACAACAGTTAAATCAATTATAGTTAATAATGAACTGGAAAATTAACTATTAACTAATAGACTTGAAACAATAACACTAATTAACAATTCCTTATTAGAAGCTATTGACATTGAAAAGTTTACGAAACACAGATATTTTGAAATTGAAAGAAGTCCAAACTTTGGTGACAACAATATTTTTAGAACAATCAACCTTCATCTTAATAATATTGAATCTTTAAAAATAAGTAGAACACAAATAGATTCTTGTTCTAAAAATATTGTTGTCACCAAAGTTTGGACTTCTTTCAATTTCAAAATATCTGAGTTTCGTAAACTTTTCAATGTCAATAGCTTCTAATAAGGAATTGTTAATTAGTGTTATTGTTTCAAGTGTTTTTTATGATTTGACGCGTAATATTATTAATAAAAGAAACAGGTAATACATCAACCTTCATCTTAATAATATTGAATATTTAAAAATAAGTAGAACACAAATAGATTCTGTATTACCTGTTTCTTTTATTAATAATATTACGCGTCAAATCATAAAAAACATTTGGCTTTCAAATAATCAAATTTCGTTTGATTGGTTCGAAAGCGTTTTCATCTTTTGTCTATATAAAGGTGATTGATTTATCGTTTAATCTAATTAATCAAATTGGAACGGAAATATTTGGAAACGTTGATTGGATTGAATTTATTGACCTATCTAGCAATAATTTATCATATATCGAAAATAAAACCTTTTTAATGCAAAATTCAAATAAAACGCTTAAACTATATTTAAGTAATAACAACATGTCTTGCGACTCAATAGAAAATTTATCATTCATTAACTTTAACCGACCAGTTAACTTAATTTTGAAAAATAACAAATTGACATATATATCAAGGAATATTTTTGAAACCTTCATATTATCGGACTTAAATAACATTTTGAATATTCAAAATAACCCTATTGTTTGCGATTGTAGATCATCTTGGATCAAAAATCTTTCAGCTGAAAAACAGGAACGTATAGGTGATACGAGATGTGTAAATGGCAATCATTCGGTTTGGGCTTTCGATTTTAAAAGCCTAAATTGCCAAAACTAATTTTAATTTTACCATATTATTATTCTCTTTAAAAATTTTAAAGTTAGATTTTATTTCGAATTATAATAAAATTAAATTGTAAATTTACGAATTTTATTTTTTAATTAATATTAAATTTTTCTATTTTAATAAAAAATAAATTATGAGTATTTGACAATTTTAAAGATGAAAATTATAATGTTTACTCTTTCTTAAAAACCAGAGTTTTCAATAATTATTTAAAAGTATTTAAATAAAAAAACATTTATTAAATATTTGGGAAAAATATCAATTATCAAATAACAACAAAGTATATGTTAGACAAACAAACAAACCGATAAACATACAACAATGTCACTGATCTTGGCTTCCTTTTTCATATTATTTGCGTTGAAATATTCTTAATTTTAGTTATTTTTTAAATTTGAACAATTTTTTATAAATGGCTAGTTTTCTATTCATTTACACAAGTGATACAGTAGGCTTTCAAAATCTCCAATATTTCGAGCGATTAATTATGTATATTATTTAGCAATGCTTTTTTATAATTCGCTTTGCGTGTAAAATAAACAGTGCTGTTTCAGTACTAATGTTTATTACACAAGAGAAACCCGCGGTAAACCGCAGTGAATGAAGCCCACATCTAATAAATACCACAGTACTCTTGTAAACTCTATTAGAGATTTTTATTGTGTTGTCAACTGAAACACTCGAGATCGTTTGTGGTAATTAAACATAAAACAATAACGAAGTACATGTACACATACACAACCAATAGCAGCATCGTAAAATATAAGCAAAAATTACATGCAGAGTTTTTTGTAGGTTTATATTCATTATATTGAAACAAATATTCATAAAAATACATATTTATTAGTTCGACAGTTTTGAGACTTCGAAAGCCGACTGCATCACTGATTTACACCATATTATCAATGTTAATATTATATATTTTTCTGATAAAATATTGAAATAAATTCTTGTTTCAACCATACTTTAGAAATCGCATTTTTTCGTTTATCAGCAAAAATGGTTTAATGTTATCATTTCCAGCAAATATTTATTTTTCTATGCACTCAATTTCATTAACAACTATACACAATACCACACCTTTCAAACTCAATAGAGTCAAATTTGACACATACACACACATGACAAAAGTAATACCTCAATACTTATGAAAATATCACGTTATATTAGATTAATGGTTAGGATTTTATATTTTTTGTAAATCAAAAGGTGTCTACGTTTAAATATTTGGTAGAACACAAACCAACTCATAGATAACTGCATCAATAATTACTATAAATGTTTTATATAGTTAAATAATTTGCTAATTTTATTGAAAAACTGGAGACAATATTTTAATAAATAATGGAATGGGTTACAGAATTTTTTAAGATATTATTAAATAAAACCAAATCTATTGCTCGCATTAGTTGCGAAAAATGAAAAAAATTAAACTATAAGCAAATTAAAACCGTATTTTTTACTGACTATTGCCCGCGGGTTAATAAAATAAGTCAATTGCAAGGGTATACATGAGGAGTTAGAGGTTGCTGTTAAGACCAGACGCCACGATTCTTTGCTGTACATGAGTTAAAACAATGTGATCGATATTAAAGCGCAAACCTTTAACATATGAAGTAACTAAAAAATGTTTGATTAGTATTATAATCGATCAAAGTGTTTGATTCCTTTTAAAAAATGAATGAAATTCATTGAATAGACATCAAACAGACGACAAAGACAAATTCACGCCTGTTTTTAAATGCAACCACTATGCTATACATAGGCATTCAAACTTATTTTGAAAACTAATGTTTTTTGAAGTAAAAACTATCAAAGAGTTAATTTGTTTCAACAATTTATGTAGTTTTGAAGTTTTGATGAGGATGCGGGTTATAGACGCTAAAATTGAATTTATTAAAATGATTAGTTTAATATTATATAAAAATAATCCATAAATTCAATGCAATTCAGGATAAGCTATTGATTTTGAAAGAGAAAAAATATTTTAGGATAAAAAGGGAAATGATCGTACATTTTATAAGCACATATTTTGAAACATTTTACACCTCTATTTATAATTATATTGCATGTGATCTATATTTTTATTAATTGCTGAGAATAATATTTCTTTGACAACACGTGATTTTTTCATATTCTATTATCTAATCATTATAATAATACAGTTTATGTATGATTGTCTCAAAATCAATTTAATGATTAGTGAACAGCTATAACTACTAATTTATTTCTCAGGTTTTTATGCAAAAACAATCAACGTTTTATTTCTATCCTATTAAGTAAGTATAACATCAATGTCAACAAATAGAAGTCAAAAATTAAATCGAATATTTAAGCACTACTTCCAGCATTCATTATTATAGTAATAGTATATAACAAAAATATATAAACAATTTAAAAATATTAAAAATATTTCTTTTGTGATAACAGCAATAAATGTAAAATATTCTACCCAACGAGTGACCCCTCATTTCAACTCAACTTTATAATCTAATTTTATTGGTATATATATCAATATTCAAGATTCAAGTTTATTTCACCTCAATCATACAGAGGGGTGCCACTCCCTCAGGACCCTCCCTTTTTTCGTAGACTCTTCAAGCTGAATTCATTGATAAAGATATCGAAGGGATGTGGTCCCAAGGGAAGGAGATTATTAAGGGACAGAGAAATTATAAATTTTATATATAATGATAATAGTAGGAGGGGTGCCCTTATACCCGTGAATAGGCGTTTAACATGGGAGGCATCGCGCTGTAGTGTGACCCCTCCCCAAGGCATCGCACTGTTGTGTGACCCCTCCTCAGTCCATCCCACTGTTGTACGATGTATTTTAAAATACATCGTACAACAGTGCGATATAAAAAATAAGAAAAAGTGATTAAAAGTGATGAAATGTATTAAAAGTGATTAAAAGTGATTAAAAGTGATTAAAAGTGACGAATTGTATTAAAAGTAATTAAAAGTGATGAAATGTATTAAAAGTGATTAAAAGTGATTAAAAGTGACGAAATGAATAAAAAGTGATTAAATGTGATTAAAAGTGATCTTTTATTAGAAAATT
>JAQGAW010005067.1:0-10103 GCA_034698025.1 Phthiracarus crinitus | reverse complement strand
TGAGTCTTTACAATTAATTATCTTTGATCAAAATAAGATATCTGGTTAGTTTAAGACTGTTGACATAATGGTAACAATCGTTTAAGAACCACCGAAGTCAGTAGTTTCACAAACTCTATGTTAATTTAAAACTCGAAATATACCAATATACTGATTTGTGGTCTATACCAACTGTTGAATATTGGCCAGAGCTTTTACCCTTGGGGTTGGTGTTAGGGTTGTGGTTTGTGTCGGGTTGGGGCCGGGGTCGGGGTCGGGGTTGGGAACGGGATTGGGGTCGTGGTCGGAGTCGGTGTCGGGGTCAGGGTCAGGGTCAGGATCGGTGTCGGTGTCGGTGTCGGTGTCTGGGTCGGGATCGGGGTCAGGATCTGGGTCGGGATCGGGGACAGTGTCTGGGGCGGGTTGGGTCTTGGAAACACGGGTCGGGTTGGAATCATGAATGTTATTATATTCGTTCGAAATAGTGTATGTCTACGTTATGTACAAGATATTTTTTATACACATTTTTTACATACTTTGGGCTGAAATATCATCTGAGCTACAGTCTCCTCCGATGATAACGAGATCTTTTTTTGTATATATATCAAATGAAAAAGTGAGCTCTCTATGAATGTGTCGTTCTTGTTTATAAAATTATATTAAATAATTGGAATTCTATTTTTAAGAAAATTCATTATAGTATTTATTTCTAAATATAAATTTAGTAAATTAATTGTAAATAATTTTTTAAATTCTTTTTTATATCCCAATTCGCATTGATTTATCGTATTTTTGAGACTAGAAAAATTTGATTAGTTTCAAGAAAGTAAAAAAATTAATATTTTCACAGCTTATACCATTTATCTCTGTCTAAAAAGATAAGTTTAAATGAGGTGTCATTCGTGGATCCAACCAATTATGGTTAGATATTAACAAATTACAATTTTGGCCCTGCATATTTGGGATGTATTTTCAGATATCGGGTAAAATCGTGATGGATTACATTACCTGTAGATTGGGTAGGGTCAGAATGAGTAAAGAGTGAGAGGGTCGGGTATGACAGTGTCAGGTGGATAGTTAAGGATTATGCTGGGTTGGATGGTTATTATTCGATTTTTATACTATTTTCGACCTCCCAATGTTGTCTTAAATTCTAGTATAAATATATGTCCAAAAATATCATAATTTCCTATTAACTTAAAAATCGCTTAATTAATTAAATTATAACATCTTTTTTCGATATCATATGTAAGCTCTGTTGTCATTATAACCAGCTTCTCGTAAAAATGAATAGTGAGAAACTAGTTGTCTCATTACGTAATTTACGTAAGCTCTATGTAAACTCGCGCTCTATTTTATCATTTTTATATAACGTTTTTTTGTCTCTTTCATTCATTTAAATGTTTTACTTTGTACGCAACGCTCTCGTTATCACAATAAACACGTGTTTATTTGTTCATTAAAGTTACATTTATTACAATTGGCGCTGTCGGCAACGGATAATATCAATAACCGAAATCGAATCACGCATTGACTATTATCTCACTCGTAACTCGTAAACAATCGAATCACGTATACTCACCGAAATGTCGTACAGTCTCCGAAACAGACAAATTCCGATTCGAGCATCGAATCAACTCAGACAAACACGTGGCCGTCAATCCACAACCAGTGCTTCATTGTCTTCAAGTGATCCGAATGTCCAAATTCCTTCGAATAGTACACCGATTGTCACAATGCCGAGCAGTGGCAGTACTATTTCAAATGCTGATATCGTCAGCGAACTCACGACTCAAGTTCGTAATCAGCTATCGTTCTCGCCTTCCGGTCTTTTGTGCGAGAAGTACACCGGAAGTGATTATAAATCGAAAGTCGACTCATGGATCAATGTCTTCGAATTGGTCACAATTGGTTATACGGATCGTCAACGTCTTATAGCGTTGGGTCGCCACGTCTCTGGAGATGTAATCGACTGGTTAGCAACAGACATACTCCCACAGCATGAAACCATCACTTGGGCAGCATGTCGTCAGCTAATGATACAACGCTTTGGTCGCATCACAGTAAACCCGCTCGTAGAGGCAACCAAACGCGTGTTATCGTCGAAAGAGACTGTCCTCAACTACTATAACGATAAACGAAGACTATTGAACCTCTCAGGAAACAACGAAGCAAATCAAGTGGCGATGCTAACGGAAGGCATGCCCGAACTCTATCGCTTACATATTGCGGCCGCTCGACCCAGAACTACAAGCGAATGGTTGGAAATCGCTTTGGCTATTGAAGATGGAAAGCGAAAACAATTCTCAAGATTTTCGAGATCGGATTCAGATAATGGCCAACACTTGCTCACACTTCAAGATGGCGATCATAATCGAAAGCATGTGCGCACAAACCGGAAGCAAGACAACGCTCTACCAAAGGATCCGTGTCGTTACTGTTCAGAAAAAGGCAAAACCGAATACCATTGGCATCGTCAGTGTCCAATACGCAACGGCTCAACTGGAATTTCATCAACAGCTATAGTACCATCGAATACAGACAACGCAACAGTCAACGCGATCTCCAGCTCTTTCTTGTCTTATGATGTAAGGCTAAACGGTAAGCCAATTCGATTACTACTTGACACCGGGTCAACAATTACCGCAATTTCACTCAAAACTGCGAAACGCTTACGAATAAATCCGGACCAATATACCTCTATTGCTATGAGACACGCTGGCGGTAATGATAACACATGTGGTAGTTTAGTGGCAAGTCTCACGATCGGCCGTTCAACTAAACGAATACTTGTTCATGTGTTACAGAATCTGGCACAGGATGGGCCTTTGGGAATTGATGCTGCGCGCGCTTTCGGTTTGCGCGTTGACTTCTCTAAGGACACGCAACCAAAGGCAATATCATTACACGTGGACACTACTGTAACATCAGTGCTTTCTGTCTCATCAGCAACAAGTGTATCAACCGTTCATAATCTCAAGGCTCTTATTTCCGAATTCAAACCTATGTTCGCAAAAGACAGCAATGATATCGGTTCCATACAAGGTTTCAAGCACGTCATTTGTATGAAACCCGACGCTACTTCATTCTCTAAACGTCCAAATCGTTTGTCAAAACATCGTTCAAATAAACTGAAACGAATCATTGAGGAAATGTTTGTCAATGGACTCATTCGATCATCGCTCAGTCCTAACAACTCCCTGATACTTCTGCAACCAAAAGCTTACGGCAATTCACTATCTATTGTCGAATACCGTTCGCTTAATAAACAGTTTATCAGTGAGCGTAAACCAACACATGATCAGTACATTAGCGAAAATGTCGAGAATTGTCAAAAAGCTAAGCCACCAAACGAAACGATACTTGAAGTCAGCCAACCGATTGAAACGACAGAGCAACCTAAAAGCAATCCATCGACAATGCACGCTAAACGTAATCCCACCGAAGCTTCATTTAACATAAATCGTTTATTAGAATCTGCTTGTGAACCGCAATCGATAACTACTGACAATGGCACGAACATGACGGCGTAAAGAGTTCAACTGGTTCTAACCAACGATTCAAAAATTCGATTTTCTACAGCGTTATCGAAAGCAGTCACTGTCCAAAACGTTTCGCATATAATTACAGATCTATCTCGTGCTAAGGCTCTGCAGTTATCTCGAACTAAACAAACGGGTCGAAAAACTCGTATCGAAGCGAAGCTCCAGAAGTCGGAATTTGCAATCAGCGATTACGTCAAGTTGCTCTTACCCGATAATCATATCACACGTGTGGCTCATTCCTTGTCTATCATGCCGTACTACGTTCGAGATCGAAACCTGATGTCTGTGCGAATCAAAGAACAGGGGAATTGAGACACGAGATGGCTCTTTACGTTATTGACGTTAGCTCTATGTAAACTCGCGCTCTATTTTATCATTTTTATATAACGTTTTTCGTCTCTTTCATTCTTTCGAATGTTTTACTTTGTACGCAATGCTCGCGTTATCACAATAAACTCGTTTTTCTTTGTTCATTAACGTTACATTCATTACAATATACTCAATTTTAAGTTTTTAGCTAACTTTCTAATAGAAAAGTTAAACTTATAATTTTGAGTGTGTCCGTACCAGAGTCTCTACTTTTTCGGAAATCCGACTTTTTTATAGTAAATTAAAAATTTCGGAATTTAAAATATATAAGTTAATTAACTAATTACAAACAAAATTAAAGTTTCCGAAAACTGCGAAATAATGACTAATTCAAAAATGTTCCGAAATTATCAGAATTTCTCTTGAAAAAGACTTTATTTAAAAAGTGTAGCTTAAAATTGAATAGTTTTTGGATGGGGGCGTTTTTATATCCTCTTTTGGAAAATTTTTAGAATTTTTTTATTTGAAAATTTTATTTTAAGGCAAAAAAATTTAATGGGTTTAACGTTTCTAAATTACAAAGAGTTTCAAAAAGTAAATCTCATTCAAGTATGAAAAACATATTTTAAATTGAATTTTACTTTAAATTTTCCGAAATGTCCGAAAAATTCCAAAAATTTGTCTGAAAATATACAATTTTTTGTCCGAATTTCCGACCGAAATTTAAAGGTTTTAGTTCCGAAAAAGTAGAGACTCTGGTCTGTACGTTTAACTGCAGCCTTATATTAATAGATTTAATATTAAAAGTGATTTCATTTATTCTATATATTAGTAGAGCACTTTGCATACTGTTCATCATACACTTAAAATTCTTTCAATTAAAAACAAATATATTTGTTTTATAAGAATGCATTTTATTAGAATATGTGGTTCTTATTTTAAATAAATTTAACGAATAATACAATCATTACTATCGCTTCGAAATTCGTTAGGCATATAATAACTGTGAGTATATCTTTGTTGAAACTGTAACTTATGTTGCAATAAGACAACAGTTCTAAGAAAACGCAAATCAGTGATAGATTGTGACAGTTATTGCCGTTTCTAATGCATTGTTGTTACGTAATCACCAATAAGTGCAACCAATACTTTACAGATTTTGTGCATACTTTTACGTTAGAATATGCAAATTGAAATCATTGATATAAGCGAAAGCATTGCGAGGCAGAGAGCAAAACGTATGATTATCAACAATATGGCACATTCGCCAATGTCAGTAATGGTAGCATACCTTAAACAACTGTTAATTATGAATGTGATTGAATCATGTAATGTAGATTAATCAATCAATACACTCAGTAATTGAAAATTTGCGAATAAGATCACCAAGAAATAGTAGATATGCTCAAACAAATAAATATGAATGAGTGGTTCGGAATTAGATTTTAGTCAAACTTAAATGTGGTTTGTCTTAACACAAGTTTGGATAATATGGGTTAAATCGGAATTGAATTATATGAACAAATTTGACAAAATAAAATCTATTATAAATCAAATTTAATCAATGAATCACAAGCTATTGGTAAAGCAAACTAATTATTAAAATATCGAAAAAAATCACGAAAAATTGTTGATATTAAATGAATGTCATGTGGTTTCCACATTCAAAGCTTTAGAAACAGCTTATCATTCAATCAAACAATAATTAAATTTAATTTTAAAATTAAAATATAAGCTTGAAAAATAATTGGGAAATTTCTAATATAGATTTATTAACATATTTTGAACATATTTAAAACTTTTAAATTAAACAACAATAAATGCACAATTTCAGTGTAATTATTATGTCTCGCCAGAATGTTTCGTTTTCTTTACAGAAAACTTTATCAATGGCTTACAATAATTAAATGCGCAGAAATTGCAATGCAATGCAAATATATACATATATTGTTTTTAATTTCTGATATGAGATACTCATTTCAGTTAATACAGAGCAAATTTACATATTATTTTAGTTAATATAAAATTACAGAGTTCTGTTTATAATATTTATTATTAAATGTTTTTGACTGTTGAGGAACTCATTAGAATTTTATATTAACTAAAATAATATGTAAATTTGCTCTGTTTTATTGTTGTCTAAATTAAAAGTTTTAAATATGTATAAAAACAACAAAACTATTAATTTTTCAAAATTATTTTGAACAGTTTGTGGTCCATATTAAAGTTTAGCGCTGTTTTCGGTTTTTCGTTATAAGTTTTTTGTGTGAATTATTTAAACGTTAAATAAAAATTGATTTAACAGATAACCAGATAAGTAAAAGTAATAATTCTTAGTTTAGAAACTTAATAATTTAGAAACTAATAGTGAATCTAAAACGGAAAAAATCCCGATAAAACATCCGAACTTAAATTCTTTGATAGTGTTATAAAATCAATTAATATAAAAAATGGTTAAATAATAATATTGAAACGGTTTAAATGGGAAGCGCTTTCTGATGGCGTTATTATGTAAGATTCTCAAAGTTAACGACCGATAATATTCGAATTGAAAACAATAGCTGTGAACCATTTAAATTAAATAAATCTCAATCTTCTAATACCACTGAGTATGGGACACTAAAATTAGTTGACTGACAGGCTTTAGTATATTTCTTGTTGAAGTGCTTCGTAAAATAATCAGTGCTTACTATTGAATACGAAACTTTTCTTTCTGGTTTAGATTATACATTTAGCCTAATTCTTAGTTTTGTGCAACGAAAACAGGGGTTATCTCATCAAATTCTGTTGTGATGCCAAAATCACTGTTCGATACTTCATCGCTTCTTTAGGTTTTATTCTCCAATCCATGTTTATTTCTTAGTAAACATTTTTTAACTTTTGAATTTTGCGCTCCACTTTGTTGATTTCTTTGTTTTATAAGTACAGTAATTTATATATTGGAGACAAGTGTCGACATTATTACTAATTTGTGGACATGTCTTTAAAAAAGAGACAAAATCTACGTTTTGGAGACAATGGAGACAATGTCTCCAAAATCCGGACTCTACTTATGAAATGCAAGCACTTTAATACATAAGACTTAAAATACAGAATATTCTTTTCATACTCTTTAGTGCAATAAACTAAAGAATTGCATCAAACCATTACAATATATAATATATAATATTGTTATTCGAGATGGCATTCATTGACAAAACCCCCAACAATTGTTCACAAATTTATATTAATATTTTTGTGATCAGTCACTCAAGCATTTATAGGTTTAATTTAATGGTAAGTAATTGACGAAAGAAGAGGTCAAATGGATTGTATTTTAAAGTTCATTCATTAATCTTTTATTTAATCAATTTGTCTCACCATTAACTGAATATAAAATTAAAAACAGAAAACCGTTCAAAACTATTTTAACAAAAGCTTACAATTATTAGACTGCAATGAAAACGGAGTTAATTATTGATTGCTATAATTAAGCAAAACATTATGAAATATATTATTCTAAGTATAAATACAGTTACAATCAAATCTAAACACAATTGAAGATAAACCAACTGAAAACAAATTAATTTTAAAAACAATTAACGCAATCAGTTATAAGAAATAATGTTGATTAATATTTATGTGAATTAATTCAATTAAATTATTAATATATTAGTATTAAAAAAATGGATAATAAACTCATAGATATCATCATTTGTAATACTATTTTTATTTGTGATAGTTTTTCTATTATTAAATATTTTATATGAATTTTATGTGTTAATTGTCGAGTTTCCGGGTTATAAGGTTTCCTATAGGATCGGTTTAGGTGGTTCAGCAAAATTTCGGTTCGGTACGGGTTGAATTTAAGATATGTCGGTTCAGTTCTTTAATTTCCAGGAAATAATAGAAAAGGTTTTATAGTTATAAGAAAGTTGTTTCACGAATTAGTAACAATAAGTTTTAGGTTTATTATAAATAGAATTTTAAAGATCTCTCAGTTTAAAAAATTATTGAAATAAACAGACAACGCTTTTTGGACTCTAATTTAAAAATATCTCATAATATCTAATTCAACTTTTTTGTAATTTTTTAAATTTTTATTAGTAACTAAATTATATTTTCTAGGGTATAGTCCCATATTTGGTTGTTTTTTGTTCCCTGTTCCCGCTCGTATTGACCAATTATTAATCCCTGATATTCCCTTTCCGTAATCTTTACTCTTTCATTAAAATGTGAATAATTTTCCATTTGATTAAAAATCTTTAAAATATAAAATAAAATTTTTAAAAAAATTATCTCACCAAATTCACGTTTACATCTAATTTCTTATTAACTTAAATAAATTACTTAAAATAATTTAAAACATTAAAAATATGTTTTTAATTGAAATCTCACAATAATTAATTGACATTAAATTTCAAAAATCGATACAAATTCTAAACACTTCTTACATATGATTCGCCAGTTCTTGTAGCAACTAAAATGGACTTAAGGTCTAAATTATGATCATTTTGGTCGTAATCGGCGTAATAGTTATTCGAATCCATTGGAATGCATTTAAACCAATCCATTTTGTTGTGTTTAACTCACATTTATTAACTATCCTTTATATTCGAATTGGAAACAATTTCATTTACTAACACATAGACATTGGGATTACTAACTTTAAATTGATTTTATTTAATTATCACTTAATGAGTTTCGTTTATAATAATTCTATAATTTTATTTTTTATTTATACTTTCAGATTTTTTGTTATCTAAAGAGCTTTTGGGTTTGACATGTCTGTCTGTGGACTCTTAATTTTATTAAGGGTTTTTACTCTATACAGTATTATGATATTCTATCGATTCTTTATATTTGTTAATAATTATTTAAATTTTTTAAGAGACTCTAAAAATGCCAAAAAGCCTTACAATGACAAAAAATAAACTAAAAAGGCTAAAAATAGGCCAAAATGCTATAAAAATCCCACTAAATAAACAAAAACGGGATAAAATATAAATGAAAAAAATTACTTAAAATAGACAAATTACACAAAAATAGCTTTAAAATAAATATTTCGGAGAAAAATTTAACATTGTTAAGATTAGTTCGGGTATTAATTTGACGCGCACTTATTCGCTCACATTTGTGATACTGGTGACACTCGCTTATTTACTTCGGTGAGTGTCCGCTAACAACCAATTTTGATGTTAACTCAACGAAAGCTAAAACACGAATTAACCAAAATTCTCGAAACACTCGCTGAAGTACTACCGGTATTTACAACAATATATATTTTTATTTGCTATAAATTTTTTTCGGTTAAACTATATAAAAGTACTAATTGCTTAAAAAATTAAAATAAATATAGTTAGCGATCTTCGTTACCTGTCATGATAAAAAAATTAAATCGGCGGTCATTACCAGTTTTAATGACATAACCGGTACATAATAATAAAAATTGGCGGTCACAACGGGTTCTATAAAAAATTTTTGAATATATGTGTTCGAGTTTTTTTGAAATCTTTAAATTTATATCAAATCAAGTTAAAACAATATTTAAAACTCAAATTTTGTATTTTTTTGTTTAAAAATAACTTTTAAATTGTGACTTTTATTTAGTGAGAAAATTCTTTGATCTATTCATCTGTTTTTTTTCTAAATTGAGGCTTTTAATTAAGTTGAATCAAAAACAAATTATACAAAACAATTAAAATTTAACCTCAAAATAAGGATATGAATAAAAATCATGTAATTTTTAAGCTAAATTAAAAATTGTATTTATTGGTATTAATCACAACTTTACCGGTTAATAATTTTAATAACGGCGGTCATTAACGGTCAGAACCAGTCTTATAAGCGGTAACGAAGATCATTAAATTTAGTTAAAATGCCAATAATATTTATTAATATAAATCTAAAGTGATTTGCATAACATAAAATTTCCTTTTAAAATTTGTCATTTCAAATAATGTGAGTTAAAGTTTATTAATTAAAGGATTTAAAAACAATACCGCGATTCAAGGATTATTTTAAAAATATCTTTCATTAATTTGTTTGGTTAATATTTTATGGGAATATATGTATAACATTAATAAAGTTTAACATATTTAATAAATGAATAGAAGTTTCAATTTGATTGCTATTATTAATATGATTATTTTATTATTACTGATTACATAAATAATAATGAATTACACTTCGAATTGATTACAACTATAACTACAACTAAACTATGATTTCTATTGGTTTTGTGTTTTGTGTTGTTTAGTAATGTTTAGTAATCTTTCTTTTTCTTCTTTA
>JAQGAW010005066.1:0-10104 GCA_034698025.1 Phthiracarus crinitus | reverse complement strand
AAAACGATATTTAAAATTTGTTCGGTTCTTGTTTTAGTTCGATATATCAAGTCCATACAATATTGTCGTTGTTTCAAATTAAGTGATCGCATTAAAGAATAATAAATATCTTCACATATACATTTTGGTGTTAGAAAGCGTTCAATAGTGGTTTTCGGTAATGAATTACTTATATCTTCACTAAGACTGTATTGAGCATTGTTATCGATTGTATAAACTGTAAACTCATTATTATCTTCATAATTTTCATTATTCGAAACTTCGTTGATCTCGATTTCTTTAAACGTGTCCTCAAAATCTTTTACATCAGAAAAATTATTGATATATTTTCGTGCGTTCGTATTAATAATTGATAGATTTTCGTAATACTTTTTCTTTGTATCAGTATTAATAAGTTCATCAATTTCGTTAAGCCATGGAGAAAAAGCATGCACTGTTCACAATAATAGTTAAGTTCATCTAATTTTAAATTATATCGCCGACATCTAATTATTTTTGATTTTTTTCTTTTTTCGATATATTCTATATTGTTCTGCAACTGTAAAACTTCATTATTCGTTACTTTTATGTCATCGATTAAATCTTCATTTTCGTTTAATTTTTCACTTTTCGTTTGATTTTTGTGGCGGTTATAAAGAGCTAAAAAATCAGCCAAACATATATTACTCAAACAATCTGGACGTAATGGATAATATTCAATAGAGTTAGTCTGGTAAATATCATGAGACTCTTCATTCAAAGAACGTAACTGATTTTCCGATTTAACAAGAGTATACCTCTGCACTCGATCACCTGTATTTATGAATACATGACCCCAACTTGATCTAGACATTTCCATCGATAATAACTGGTATACAGCTTCCTGAGAGCTAATTTCGGTCGCATTAAGATATCTATCACCAACTATTTTTAATCGATCACGGATACTGTAATTTCCGGCTTTTACTTCTTCAACTGCGTCCTTAAGTAACTTAGACATCCCAAGTTCGGCTTTATTCAAGTAATTCAATATATACTGGACGCAGCTATTCGGCTCTAAAATGAATTGGATATCCATGTTTGCGCGATGTAGTTTCAAAATATTGGAATTATAATTGTTCATTTTTAAATCTTGAATTCCCCTTTTAACGAATACTTTTGGATGTTTAATATGAGATCGTAAAATCATTATATATTCAGTTAAAGATAATCCGTGTTGAAATTTTACACATCTAGAGCGTGTTAGCTATGCTACTGTGTCGCGAGCGAAAGAGTGTACTTAACTTTGTATTATTTAAAATGAAAACTTTATTTTTAAAAGATTTTCTTTTAACAAATACAAAATAAATTTAAAGTTACGTAAATATTTTAAAAAATTGTGAATAAGCTCTATTTTATTTATAAGTTAAAATATCTATATATAAAGATTCAATTTAAATTATATTATGCGCTCAGTTAAAGCTCAGCGCTTGAGCGCGTCTAGAAAGTGAGCTCCGAGCGTGTGCACCACTGTTTAGGATTTATGCTTAGAACAAGTTAATCCAATATAATTTTATATTGCAAAACAACACATGTAAATGCTTTTATTAGAAATCACAAGTTTTTTGTCATGATTGAAAACTACGTGATGCTTTACATACAGTGTCACTTTATATCACGTATAAATATCATTTTCCTGAGAAAATATCTCTAATGTTTTGCGTAATCCATTCATAGAATAAAACATAATATTGATTTGCACAATAATTCACATTTATCTGTGCATTCTATGGAAAATTCATATAGGAAACTATTAATTGCATTTTCAATCTTAACAATATATTTGAATTTAACTTATTTTATTCTTAAAAATTATCCAAATTAACTTATAAATGCAGTTTGTATTTTATTTTCTCAAATTAACATGTCTTTTTTTGTAGATTTTCATTCACATTATAAGGGAGATATGATTTCTATCATCGCTATTATTAGATCTTTCAAGTCTAAAATATTTTTAATTAAATCTAATAACTTTATAAATTCACATTTTTGTCAATCTATTTAAACAAATAGTTAACTAATATCTAGAGATTATATATAGTATGCTCAGTTTCTTATCTACATTTTATCCATGTTATAAAGACTGACATATATCAACAAATCGAAAAGGCTATGTTTGTAAGAAGCTTATTGAATAAATGTTAAATCCTTTTTAAAAGTAAATAAATTTTAAACGTGAATAAATTAAATATTAAATTGAAAATACATTTTAAATGTAATCAACATTAAAATATGATTTAATAATAAGATTTATCGCAAACATTTATTGTCTCGCGTATCTGTAAAACTCAAACTCTTAAAACAATAAATACTTTACGAGTTTTCCATTTTGTGTTTTATGATTTAATTAGCTATTCTTTTAATTGTTTTTAAAATAAAAAGTGATTCTAAGCATACTCTATTTATTTTAATTAAATCTGGCTTAAAATTCGCAAAATTTTTTGAGCGAAACGCTCTCTCATTGTAATTTTTGTTACCGAATAAACTGAATTTAACTTTAAAAACATGTCGCATAATCAACATTTTTCAGGAAATAAATGTAATATATATTATTTAAACAAAGTTTGTCGAGTGAAATTAAAGAAGACTAACCAAAAATCCACTGCATATCTTGTTAGTATACTGTATATTGATTTGCTTATTAACAAACCAAGATATAGTAAACCCATACAATTACGTCAATTGGAGAAACTTATGCTCGCAATCATTCCATAGCAGGTGTGACCTTTTTGTTTCAATGGCATTACGGTACTTCACAATAAGTCTAGTTGTAAAGCAAATAATGAAAAAATACTATAAAGTTAATGGTGTAAAGTTTTCTTCTATTTCATTACATTTTACAACAATGTATGATAAATCAAAAATTTTTTTAATGAAATAATATACAGTAATAGTACTAATTTCTTAAAAACAAACTAAAATATAGTTGATTAACAATTGAAACAATAATATAAAGTACAAAAAATATTTAATGCATTAAAATTTTAAACTAAACTAATGAAATAACTCAGAATATATTACATGTGAGCTCATTATGAATGCTCATTCTTTTAGTTGATTTACTATGTTTACTTTTTTAGAAAAAAATTATTTTGAAAAATTTTAATGCTTATTGAGAATAAAAATATTGTTAATAAAACTAGAAAGATAATGAGCATTCATAATGAGCTAACTTCGTATTATTTTATAAGTTAATTCAATTTTTTAATCAAATGTTTAGCGTAATAAATATTTTTTGGCATTTTAATTATTGTTTCTATTGTTGTCCAATTATGTTTAAATCTTTTAAGAAACCAGAACTATAACTGTATAAAATTTCATTTGAAAATATTTATAGCTTTATAATTCATTGTTAAAAAAAATAGTACTTCAGTAAGTGTTTTGATAATTTTGATTAAGTTGTGTTTAAGCAGACGTAGTGTCAACATTACTCAAACTGTTACGAGAACACTCTCTGAATCTAATAAACGCGTTTTAACCAGTTTTATATAATTGAAAATAATTACATGCTTATTATTTTATATAATGCTTACCAGATGGTAGTTTTAGATCGACATTTGCATCAACTGTAATATTTGCATCAAAATCAGCGGCAGTATAGCTTACGCAAAGCACTACCAATAAATATAATTAGACCCCGCATTTTTTTGTTAAAACAGTTTTGGTTTATTTGTTGTTATTTTGTTATTAAAAATTATATATTTTGTTGAAACCGAAAATTAATTTTTTCATCACTTATCATTATAAAATGTTATGAGTATCACAATAATCACATTTCGACTTTAAAAATTCAATGGGAGCAGTAAAATCATAGTATTTAGAACAATTTTTTGTACAACCAAATTTTTAAAAATCGATTTTTTTTCTTTACACGAATAACACCTCTCAAAAACTAAGCGGTTTTAAATTATAATTTTTTTAAAATTTGATCAAATTTAACAATTTCTTGCGTATTAACTAATTTTTATTAATTCTTACATAAATTTTGTCAGTAAAGTTCATTATTTGAAAAGTTTGTTGTAAAAACAATTTTTGGTAAAATTTTGTTGTTACAAGAAGGCTTTGGTTTTAACAAAAAGTCCGGGGTCTGAATATAACACTAATATTTTCATCGTTTTAAGTAATATTTTGAAAAATTTAGTAAATTTTACGACTAAATTTATTTATCTTATAAATCTAGAAATTCTCGATTACGAGTTAATTTTACCGATAAAACTTTAGTGGTTTAAATTGTTAAGCAATTGCTGATTCAAAGTCACAGTTAATCGATCGTTATAATTATTAAGGCATTGAAAATCGTTAATTATCGAATGTCTTAAAATGTAAAAATTTTAATTAAAAACAAGTTATAAGGTCCTAATAGTCTCAAATAAGTGAAATTTAATTAAACGAAATAAACGAATTAAACGATTTTAAATATATTAAACGATTTTTCAATTTATAGAAATTTTCATGAAATAATACTAAAAATATATTTAAAAAATTAATATTTAAGTAAGAAACATCTTTATTTGAATTCATTTCCTGGGTTATGCTATAAAAAACTAAGCTTAAGTTTTATTTCAGTTAATCATAAAAAATATATATTAAAGTAAAAGACTCATTTTTTGGAAATATTAAAAAATTACATCGTATAAAAACTTAAAATATTGTGGATAATAACATTTTTGTAATTAAATGTAAAATTTTTTAAACTATTTTTCAAACGATTTTAAGCCTTTTTTGTAATCGAAAAGTAAACGATTTTGCACTCTTTTTTCTAACGATTTTCAATGCCTTAATAATAAGCACTTTAAATATATATTTTCACCAAAATATAATGAAGAGTTGATGAATTATTATATAAATTGCATCAACCATTTTATATTTAACTAATATTTGGTTTTTTTATGATAATCATTTGACTGCATGACATTTATCGATAAATAACCATCAAATTGTTGTGAAGCTTTGCAATTGATATTAACTGTTACTTTTATATACCACAAATTTCATACGAACAAACTGATGAAATTGCCAGAGAAGTAAGACTACGACAGTTGTTGAAAATCATTTCATTGAAATTTCTAAAAATAATAATCTATCCTTTAGGGTGTGAAAAACTCTTATCTAATTCGTTCCATAGTGACACCCAAATGCTGACTTTGAGATAATATTGTGAATCAAATTTAGATTTTTTTAGATTAAAAAATTAGTGTATTGTTGTAAATTTTTTAACTCCTATTTAAAAAATATTTCTAACTATAAATTTCTTAATTTTTTTAAAAATTTCTAATTATTGTTTTTATGAATTTAGAATATATTTAATTTTTACTAGTCAATAATAAAATCTATTCTTATTTTTATTTATAAATACTAAAAATAAATGTTGTTAATTTTCTTATAATGATCAAATTATACATTTAACAATAAAATTTAACTAATTTCGTGATGAAAAGTTCATTGTTTAATTATTCGATAAGTTAGTTTTGACTAAATTTTTACTTTTTACATGTTACAGATATTCTCGATCTATATCGTTTCCATGGGTGGTGTTTCTTACACATATTTGAAAATTTTAGATACCGTTATCTTAATGCAGCGAGTTGAAACAAACCTCATGAAGGACAGTAATCAACAATATGTACAGATCAGGAATTTCTGTAATTAATAAGAATATGGAAACAGAATTGGTGAAACTTATAATTTCGATGATATAACTTAGGCAGTTCCTATTATAATTCCAAATGACATAATCAAACACTATATCTAATTTTAATCACTAATTATCACATTTATAAAATAAATAATAATTAGATCTTTGTCAGATTTACATTAAGATATCAATGGCCAAATATATCCAAAATCACCCATTAAAAATGTGCACTAGTATTAATTATGCATAATCATACAATAGTTAAAAGTGTGCTGGATTATTTAAGACAAGTCAGAGTGTAGATTTGTTAATTTAGAAGTTTGCACATTAAATGGGAACCATTGCTTCGTATCTAAAAATTACAAATAATGAACTAATAATGAACTATTAGTTGGTTATAATAAATAAATAAAACTTGGATAAGTTATTTTTTAAAATAACATAATTAAAACTATTTCTAGTTAAAACTATTGTAAAAGGTTTTTTATTTATTGTTTTAAAACAATTTATAAAATAAATTATAATTTTATTAAATATAAATTAGTATTTATATTAACTTGGCGTGTAGGGTATATATTTAACAATTAAATAATTAAATTCAAAAAATGAACAGTAAAATTAAATCTTTAGCATTACCTTTTCCCAGTATTACATATTATTCTAAGATTTTTCAGATCAAAAAAAGTTTATATAGAAAGATTTACAGCTTTTTTATTACTAAATATAGCTTAAAAAGATTCTGATTTTGACAATAATGTGTAAAGGAAAAATCTCTGAAATTGTAATATAGTGAAAGAACAAAAAAAATGTAAAACTAGTAAAAGATAATCTTAATTTCAAAATATTCTCGTATCCTTACATAAAATCCGATATTATTTTAGAACGACACATTCAAAGAGGGCTCACATTTTTATAAGAAAAGTTGATTAATAAAATAAGTTTAATGAAATAGAAAACAATTGTTTATTGTGTTAATTTATATAAATTTATGTTTAATTTTATATGAGAATTAATTTTATAAAATCGGTCCTTAAAAACAAGACTTCTTGTTAACTCATAATTTACAATAAAATATAAAATTAATGTATATTATAATTTAATATATCGAAAACCTTACGAGGAATTTTTCGAACAAATTAATTATTATTAAGCATATTAACGTTAAGTGGTTTAATTTTAGTTTTATAATATGGAGCTCCAGAAACCGGACTTTTAGTTAACACATATTATACAATGTAAATCTAAATATTGTGTATATTCAAAATTTAATATATCGAAAACTTTACGAGGAAGTTTTTTAGAACAAATTAATTACTGATAAGTGTATTAACATAAATTGGTTTTTGGTATGTTTTGTAATACAGAGCACTAGAGACACGACTTTTGGTTAACTTATTTTATACTATGATAACTATGAACTGTGTATATTCAAAATCGAATATATCGAAAACCTTACGAGGAAGTTTTTAAGAACAAATTAATTACTAATAAGACTATTAATATAAATTAGTTTTTGGAATGTATTGTATTGTCGAGCACTAGAGACACGACATATGGTTAACTTATTTCATACAATGAAAACTATGAATTGTATTTAATAAAAATAGAATATGTCGAAAGCCTTACGACAAAAATTTTTTAATAAAATTATTTAATAAGTGTATTAAGAGGTGTTTATTTCTGCTTACTTTTTTAATATCGAGCTCTAGAAACAGGAAGTTTGGTAAATACATTTTTCTATAAAAACTATGTATTCTGTATATTCAAAATGGTATATGTCGAAAACCTTTACTTTTAAATTTAATGGATATCAGACAAAGATGTTATTATTGAGTGTAGACAATAATATATTTAGCGCTAGTTTTAGTTAATTTCTATCTATGATTAGACAATTAGGTATAGCAACAATTTACGTTACACAATCTAGAAATTTATAAAAGTTTATATTAATGAGTGGTTTGATTTGCTGCTATTGTTGATCTTCGTGTCTGCTCTGGAGTTGTGTTTTGAGCCAACTGTTCTTTTCTCTTGTTTTATCGCGCCATTGCTTTCTTTGTTCAAAAATGGAATTTCTTTCGTTCTCAAAATCTGTCGATCTATCCTACCGACTGCGCCAAATTGTGGCCGATTTTTGACGATGTAAGCCACAAATCAAAGAAAACTACAAACGATTTAAATCAAATATTTTTTCGAAAATTTTTTTTGAAAAAGAAAAACGGTTACAAATTTTTGAATTGAAAACAATAAAAATTGAAAAACTCGTAATGAGTGTGAGAATGACTTAGAAAGAGAAAGAGAGAGACCGAGTGACCCCTATTTATAGGGAGTCAAAAGAAGCGGTAAAGTGAGTACATCGAAGGGCTAGCCATCTGTGGGCACAATAGCAAGTTGTCATTACTTTAATTATTGACGTTTTACTATTGTTGTTTTACTCTCAATTTTTAGTTTTACTATTCTATTACTTTTTCCTTTTACATATATTTTACATTTACTTTGATCTTATCGCCACACCTATTCATCCTGGTATCCACTTACCGCTGGGTATTAAAAACATTTATCATGTTATTGTTAATTAATATATAACAAAATTGACTATGAAAAATGTTAATGGAATTATTTTCGAAATAATTCTATAAAGTTAATTTGATTTAACAATTCTTAAGAACTATAAAATGTCAGAGATTTTAATAATGCGAATTACATATAACATATACATATTCTCAAAAGCTTACGTTAGAAATGTCTACTGTTACGAAATTAATTCAGGTATAATAAAGTTGTATATCAGAAGTTATTAATTAGTTTAAGGTTTCTTATTCAACAATACTTTATTTTACTTAAAATTTCAACCTGTTCTACTAAGAAATGGGAAAATAATCAGATATTATTTAAATAAATAATAATTTTAGCAATAATTTAATATTGATTGCTTAGTAAAAGTTTAAACATTTTTACTAATTTTGGACTAAAAAAGTTATATTTATTTTGATAAATGATTTAAAATCCATTATTATTTTAAGGGCTTTCTTTAAAATCCTAAGTTTAGAGGTATCCCAATCGAAAAGATGTTATATTGTTAAAATAACCGAACGGAAATGAGTTTAGAATATTTTAACTCATGTATAGTTTTATAGATAAAGCTTTTATAATTTATCTCATTTTTAACATATTTATACATATTATAAAAGTTCTTTAGACCAATTTAAGTCTATTTTAACTTTATGTTGTTTAAAAGCAGTTTATAGAATTCCATAATAAATTTAAAGACTAAAGAAAACATAAAGTTAAATAGTTCCTATCTTTGAAGTGAACTAAAAACAAATTAGAATAAAAATAAATATCTTTCATTCATCTAATGATAAACTCCACTTAATTTGTTTCAACTATTCTTAAATAGTTCATAACCACTTCTTTTACATATAACAACTTGAAGACACTGAGTTACGCCGATATTTCGTTAAAAACGACTGTCGAAACGATAACAGCAGAACGAACTCTTAGGTCTAACCTCTGGTACCTTCCCTTATACACTAGGACTGGCGGTAAATAAACTCACGAGAGATTACCATTAAATATATTAATTAATTAAATTAAATAAGATAACAGTTTATACCATAGTTACCCAGACTCGAAAGCTCTAGGGGGTGTCAGATCCAGAAAATCTCAATTTTTAGGGGGGGGGGGGGGGTCAAAACTCACCTGATTTCAAAGACAATTTTTTTGGACTTCGGACAAAAATTTTTTTCTAAAAAATTTTTTTAAATAAATTTTGTTCTCGTCAAGAGCCTAAATCACGCCCCTCGCAAAACTCGACGGGTTTAAGCGATAAATTTTTCGATTTTTAGCTAAAATTTAAATGGGTCACAAAACTCATCGATTTTGATGGGCTATTTTTTTACATTTGTCAAAAAAATTTTTCAAAATTTTCAAATTTTTCCCGTCCTAAAATTTTCCAAAATTTTGGGTGGGGGAGGACAACTTTTCCAAAATTCTAGTGGAGGGGGTTCAACACTAGGCAAGCACTCCCCTCTGGGTAACTATGGTTTATGCAGACAAAACGAATGCTTATTTAAATTGATACATATTCAGCGTTACAATACGCCACACATTCATCCGAAGTTGTCCAACCGGCTCACAAAAAAAACATACAATTAACAATATATAAATGCGAGGATTGAGATAATCAATTAAAAACTAGAAAGAGTATGAACATACATAAAGAGCTCTCTTTGGGTTATATTCTATGTTAACACTTCAGTGGTATTACCAAAAAAAATTCATTTAAGGTATTTTGGGATAAAAATATTTTGATGCCTTCCACAGTGCATTGCGCATCATGTTTTATGCGCTGCACCCCTACGCTTAAACTCTTCTTGTTTTACAGAAAATGTTAACTAAAAGGGGAAAATCGCATTGAAAAGCATTGACATCCATTTAAGGTATTATGGGGT
>JAQGAW010005065.1:0-10107 GCA_034698025.1 Phthiracarus crinitus | reverse complement strand
AAATTAATAAGTATCTGTATTGACGGTATAATCTGTTTTCTCATTATTATAATTAATAAATATATTTTGATGGCATCATCTCGTGTGAGTTATTGACCTCAGTCCTAGTTCTTAAGGGAGGGACCCGAGGATAGGCCTAAGTGTTTGTTCGGCGATCGTGTCTGCAGTAGTTTCGTTTGCCGATTCGGCGCGTTTTGTAAGGAAGTGGTGGTAAAGTATTTCTTTTGGAAGTATTGTATTTCACAAACTATTTGCTATAAAAAACAAAGTTAAAGCACAATCAACATTTGAAGAACGATTAGCTATTAATACCGCTCGCATTAGTTTGGGCATCGATAATATTCACACCGGTATGAGAGATTGAGAGTATAATATTTGGTATTTTCATTATTAACCCAAGTATTGTGCATTGTATTTGCACGACTCGTTAATCAACTTCATATTCGTATGCCTCCATTGATCGCATAACGAATGCTGTAATGGTTCCGGTGATGGTTGTGGTTCGAGCGCTGGCAGTGTTTTATTAGACAAACTCGACTGCGAACTAGTTTTTAATTTTCGTGCAATAGTCGACTCATTTTCATCATTATTATTGTTATTATTTGGCACATCCGAAGAACATAACTTATCACTTATAGCTTTAAGCTCATTTATGTTGAGATTCTTTAGGGAATGATCAATGAATGAGATTAACAGTAATTAATTTACTTTTCGGATTCGTATACCAATTGGTCAAAGTCGAAGTCGTCGAACACTAGATCATCAATAATCTTATGGCAATCGTGAAGCGACGCTAATATCCTTTTCCTGTGCCCGAGTTTATTAATCTCGAGCACTGTATTGAGCTCTACGTCCCATAAGTTTCGTATCCTAAACATATCTTCGTAACCATTGGCGACGAATGAATTTAGGTATTCGTTTAGTGTTAACGATTGCAACCACTCGACCAATGAGGTGGTGGTTGTATCGGATTTCGTTAAACGCTTCAATTTCGGTAACGATTTGGCTTCCATTAACATTTTCTTACTATCAAAAGCATTGGGGACTCCAATCTCTAACATCTCCTATCTCTAATAACAATCGATCCCTTAATTTTTAATTGAAAAATTTATTAACTTAAAAAATAGACTTATATAATTTGCTTAAAATATTTTCGGGGCATAACTGGGCGTTCCTATCTCTAGTTTGGATTTGTGAAAGAGTTCTAAGGTTTTAAAAATTATCGTATATATAATCAAAATATTAACGAAATATTATTAAACAAAATAATTATCAATTGTAATACTGATAATACCGCAATTTAAAGATGATTGGGCTTCGCGCTATAAATATTAGCGATTATGATAGTTATACAAAAAATAAGCATTTCCTCTTCAATTGACCTTTCATGAGATTGACGGCAAAAGTTATTTCATGCATTTACAAAAATATAAAATAATTAAGCGATCAATAAATTTATGAGCCCCTATTTTTTAAACTGTTTAAATTAATTTTTTGATCATTTACTGAGTTTATTCAATAATAAAAATCCGCTATCGTAATGTCCCCAATATTGTGTTTCAATTAAATCAATCATATATTCATATGAAATAGTTAAAACATTACAGTTTTTAAACTTTATGATAAGTAATAGTTAGGTAAAGCAAAGTTAAAGAAATAATACAAGTTTATTATAAGATACGTAATAGTAGTTATATGGTAAGCTTATGTTTAGTAATGATGGTTTAGAGTAGTGTTGTATGGTTTTAATATTTTGTATTTTAATTGTATTTTGATTTTTATTTTTAATATAATAATCGTTTTGATAGTATTTTGATTTTAATTTTAGTAAAATATTAAATTTTGCTTGTATTTTGATATTGCTTTTGATCAAAATTATAATTTAAATTGATATTTGATTTTGATCTTAGTCAAAATATAATTTTGATTTCATATTTTAATTTTGATTTTCTTCTTAAAATCAAAACAAAAATCAAAAATATTTGTGATTTTCAATTTGATTTTGGTCTTTTAATAAAATTTTTATTTGAATTCTATTTTGATTGTATTTTGATTGTATTTTGATTTCGATTAATCAAAATCAAAATTCAAAATATATTTTGATTTTTAATTAAATTTCAAAAAGCGATACAACACTAGTTTAGAGCCTCTGAGCCTGAGCCTTAACCCGAGCTTCATGCTCGGACTTGGGCTTAGGTTTTAAATTATGAAAGAGGCTCGGGTTCGAGGTTCTAATATTTTGGAGCCTGATCCTGAGGTTTGAGGCTCTGACCAATTTATTTATCTTATTAAATAGAAATTTTACAAATTTATCAAAATTTTAATATGTTAAGGGGTTTGTCGATTAAAATTCATTACATTTATAACTTTATTAATTATTTTTTATGCATTAAAAACAACTTTAGTTTTATATGAAAAGCAAATTATTTTAAAAAGGTTTTTAAAAGTTGCATAAACCAACCAATGTTCGCTCTAAAAGTACTATTTAGTCGTATGATACTCTTTTAATTATTTTCTCGTCAAAAAGAATTCTAAAAAAATTACAGAGGCTCGGGCTCAAGTACCTGGTAAGAGGCTCAGGTTCCAGCCGGAGCCTCTGGAACCTGAGCCTCATCATCACTACTTATGTTCTATAAGTAAACGTATATATTGAATAAACTTACCATAAAAGTAATATTATCAAAACCATTAACAATTAACAAATTTGCGTATTCAACGAGACCTATTGTCGTTAGCCATTCTTCAACTGATTGATCATTTACATCTGAAAATGTAAAATCAAACAAATATAAGCGATAATAATAATTATTATTATATAATTTTAAATAACAAAATGAAACTAAAGATCGATAGTATCGCAATTATTATTAATGTAATTAATTTTAAAATTTCATTTAAACTGTCCTTTTAACTCGTATTTTAAATAACAGTTTTCAATGCATTGTCAATTTCATTAAACGCAATTCAACTGAGTTTCGCTTAATTGATAGCAAAAATTAGAAAACATTTTATCAGTTCAATACACCTAAACAATACAGACATAAACCGAGTGACGAATATTAAAAACTACACTATAATACACATATAATGTCGATTCATTTAACTAACGCTTAAACTATTGAAAGCGAATACCTTTCAACGATTGTACCGAAAAACTATTATTCAAATCGGAAGCGATATCCGACCCAAACGAAGCCATAATACTAGCGATTTCAGCCCATTCCGAATTCTCATCGAAAGGACTGGCACTCAAAACCGAAACATCCGTGTATTTGTTTTCGATGCTATCAATCGAATCAATAGAATTGTGTATTTTGATAGCGATAGCAGAGCTGCCGTGTTTCGTATTACTACTCGTATCCATGCTTTTAGACTTTTTCGTTTTATTGGGCCTAATCGTGCAATAATTCGTGTCGCTATTTATATTTGTTTGTCGTCTCAGCGATCGTTTCCCGTCAATCACCGCACGTTTCTTATTTACTGAACCGCTACAAAGACTCATCAAATGATTATATATTATATATGAGATGCGATAATAGAACATAATTTGTCATAAATAAGTAATAAATATTAGAAATTACAGTAAAACGAATCAATGAAAATCATTCATAGCGAATCATTAGTAGAACTGCGAATATAGCTTAAGCTCTGTTGAAAAACACAGATTCTTCCAGCGTTTATATCATAAATAATAAAGATAAACTTGTGTGTCGCGACACAACAATGCAACAATTTTACAACATACAAATACAAAAATAGTTTGGCTAAGAATTGCAAGCGTTATTAACGTGAATTTACAATTAGAGCAGCTCAGTGTGCTATCGATAACTCTAAAATAAAACCTGGGAATTATATGGGAAATGGACCTAATTTTTTAAAGCAAGGGAAAGGGACAAATTATAATGCGATAATTTGGGCGAATTATATGGACCGTTTTCAATTGCAATGCGTTAAAAGACAATTCAAATCATTTACGGTTTGTAAACACATTGAAACCGTAAATAATCATCCGGTATATTCGACAGTAAATATTGTACACTTAATAATGTATAAGAATTTACATACGGGTTCCCTCCATTTACGTCAATAGACATTTTTGCTATTATAACGGTATATCAATCAGTAATGAAAATAAGTACCGAAATAATTACCGGCATATGGGTTATCCTTTTCTACCGTTCGGTCTAACTTTAATGTTTCGCAATAACGATGGTAAGTCCGGTTATCTACACTAATGTTTCAATATGCAAATAAAATATGATTCAAAATTCAAAATCGATTTAAAAGTTAAATTATTCATTTAGTAATATTGTAATATAGCGTAATTATAATATTATTGTAATGTTTAGAAAAAATATTATATAAGTATAATACAAATTTCAATAAAAAGAATTCAATTATATGACATATTTCAGCTCATCAGCTCAGCTCCGCTTCTTTTTTGGAGCTGGAAATAATTCAGCTCAGCTCTGAATATTTTTGAATAGCTCAGCTCAGATAAAGCTCAGGTTTTTGAGCTAACTTTCATCACCAATTAAAACGGAGTTTACGTTGGAATTTTATAAAATCTAAAATTAAAGACAAATACAAATAAGCTATCAAACGAGTCCACGAGAAACGCGATTGTATTCTATTTAAATAATATGAGTATTTACGTGTAAAATAATAGTCACGATTGTAACAGCAGTACAATATGATTTTGCAGCGAAAACGTTAGCAATAACACAAATCAAGATAACATAAAAGTATAAATTTAAAACTAGAGATGTTTTTACTTTAAGTTTGATGTCTCGCTTTTACTTTTCCTTTAACAAATGACTTATTTGTTTAATTTTCTTTTACCTTTTCATCAACTTTTAATCTTGCTTTTTGAACAACACTAATAAAAACTGTCTAAAGTGTACGATTGATATTAGCGTCGCGATACGGGTATAACTATAGATAAAGTTTCGTTAAAACTACGCAATAATTTGTATATTTAATTTATTTCGTGAGTTATATCTTAATATTTATTTTAAATAGAATACAACAATACGAAAACAAATATTCATCTAAAGTCTATACTGTATTTCTTGCATATATAAATAGAAGACAAAACACTATAAGCAAACTAAAAATATTAAGAATCTGAATGAAAATGAAATCAAATAAATTTTTATTACCAGAAGAATAAACATAGACGTGATAATGCAATCGTTATAAAATACCTACGGCTAAACTAGTCATTGTTAAAAAAAATTTTCGCTCACTAGAAGAATGTGGACGCTTATTGGATAAGCTCTGATGAACAAATGAAACTAGTTTTTGATGCATAGTTTTATGTTCCCTATGCGTAACTATGCAAAAAATGGAATCTAGTGTTAAATAGGATTTAAAATAAGAAATTAATTTTAATTTTAAACTTAGTAAATAGTTGCTTATATTCATACAGTATAAGCTCAAACTGTCTCAAAACAAAAGCTATGAAATGAAAATTTTCCGAAGTTTATCCAAGAAATTTTCTTTTTAGTTTAACGTTATTCGTTGAGTTCGTGAATGATTAAGTTTGCAGTTTTAGATGCGACGACACGTCTGTTTTATAAACTCGCGAAGAATTATGAGTGAAGTAAACACCTAATATACACGTATTGTGCGCTTCAATTTTATTTTAATCAGAAAAATTTATGAAATGAGAAACAAGATCCAAAAAATGAAGGTCAATGTACAATATTCGACTGCATAATAAAGGATGAAATTTAAATAAAACCCAGACATACCATACTTCGGCAGTAACAGACAATTTGTTTAATATTTTATGTATAATAATAACATGAACAAAACCAACGTATTTTATCATTAAATTCACGATTTATTCATCTGAATTAGTTTTGACACCACTTTATATACAAATATATATTCAATATTCTCACATAAGAAAATAAAATATTTTCCGAGCTCTTTTTATAAACAATTTCATTTCTACAGAATTTATACATTTTAAAATGAAACTATAAATAGTCTAAACTCTAAAATAATGTTATAATTACATAATAACACTACAATTAATAAATGGATTATTTTAAAGATAACAAACATAAAACAACATACTATTCGATTTATAATTGTATACATGATGTCCCATATTGTAATTACGAAAAGTTGGGCATCCCATATACAAAATAATGGAAGAGAAACAATTTTCGTTCATCTAAATTAAGACATAACATCACGACTGTGACGCTATGAATGAATAGGTATTTTGAGTATTGAAATCAAACACTTATATATAATAAAATATGTTTTTTTAACGCGACATAAATCAATGAAAAAATATTGTCTCTGTTGAATGATGAGAAAAGCAGACGCCATTCCGCTGCCAAACATTATTAATGGGTAGACAGAAAGAAAAACTTAGAAATGAAATGAAAAATGTATAAAAATTGACTGAATAATTATCATTTTAGTAATATTTTGTCACTATAATTTTATTAAATGCCATACAATATTAAAAGTAAGTTCGTTATACAATAAAACCAATTCATTTTTTGTTGAAATATACGAAACATTTTTGATAAGAATATTTCTAAATAAAACTATAAAACCACAAAACTATATATGAATCGTTTGACATCGAATTGGCTTTAACGTATTATTTCCTAAAAATTAAAATACACACACGGTTTAATGGACTAAAATAATAGTAAATTGTTTACGAAAACTTACAATAAATACCGCAAACAGAACAATAACCTTTCTTTAGTTCTGTTCCGCAAGCAATGCATTTTGCTGTAGAATTCTCTACATTAAGTGGTTCTTGTCCGCCATCATTCTGATCCTCCATTTTTCACTGAAGATTTTATTTCTTCACTGACAAAATCTTTTTCAAAAATTAATTAAAAGTTTTACTATAGCTGCTGCTCAACAATGAATTAGAGTTATATGCGATGACAAGTCTATTTTATAGTCGAATGATTTCGTTTTGAGCGCATAATCGTTTGTTAAGTTTCCAACTACTATACGAGTTTCGTGCGCAAAATAAATATTTTCTTGAGAAAGATTTTTGAACCTAGATATTGTAAATGATTGACGCTTTATAATGTAAATAATTATTATTAGTCGTTAGAGACAAACAAAATATATTGTAAAAATTGTAAAATAAAATCTCTAAAAAACATTACAAGAGTATAATATATACTAAATATGTTTTATTGCTTAATGTTCTGTAAGTCTAAACATATTATTTACCTAAAAATTCAAACAAAACTAAAAAAATGAAACAACAGTAAATAAAACATATATTAACTCAATTTAATTTTCCTTTAAACTATTTCATTACTAAATTGTGAGTTTAACAGTTAATCCTTTAAACCAACTGAAATTACATTCATATTTTCTAAAGAAATAATGAGGTTCTGGTAATTTCATAGTTTAACAGTTAATTCTATTATTTCATATAATAGTACATCAATATTTACTAAATAAATATTGAAGGTCTATTAATTGATTTAAAGTAGTGGCCAAACAAATGACGTCATCGTTAAAACGATAATAACTTAAACAAAGATTAACATTAAAGTTGAGTGCACTCTTCGGTTTACTTTTCTAAGACTTTGTTGTTTCGCATTAATTTTTCTAATTATGATGTTTTTTTGATATTGGTTTTTACAAATATAATTATTGACTATAAATTGTATTTTAAGTAAATCTTTGTAAATATTTTTGAAATGAGAAACAAGATACGGTAAATGAATGGACAACAGACAGTAAATAATGAATAATAAAGCATGAAATATAAATAAAACTCAATCATACAAAATTAATTTAGTAACAGACACTTTGTTTGTCATTTTGTGTAAAATAATAACACTGACAAAATCCACGTATTTTATCTTAAAGTCACGATTTATTCACCTAAAGTTAGTTTTGACATTAGTTTTTATCAAAATATATCAAGAATGATCTATTATTCACTAATTTTAAAGGCATTTATTTTTGTTGAGTAAAACAAAAATAAAAGTGTTAATTAACAATAAAGGTGATTGAATTTTTCAAATTAAATCGCATTATGATATTCAATGAAATAAAACAAGTAAACTTATTAAACATTTCATTTCTTCAGTACTTATACAAGTGTTTTTTTAATTTTATTTTATTTTACTTTTTCTTTTGACAATTATTTTAATTTTACTTTTCTTTTATTTTTACTTCAAGTAAAATTAAAATTCAAATAAATTTTTTTTTAATTTTTACTTTCAATGTTAAATTCTGTACTATAGTCGTTTTTCTTTCACATTTTAATTTTTTCTTTTACTTTTTAGAAAATGTTTAATTTTACTTTTCTTTTTCTTTTCTTTTAATAAATTTTTTAATTTTACTTTTACATCAAGTAAAAGAAAAAGTAACAAAATTCATAACTTTTACTTTTACTTTCAAAAGTAAAATAAACACTAACTAATACACATTAAAATTAAATAATAAATTAATATGACCAACTTTTGAAATGAATACAATCGTAACCTAAAATAGTGAATGAATAGCGATAATCAGTAAGCATAGCTAATATATCGTTAAAAAATGGAGTTAAAACGACTCAAATTTTTGTGATTCGTATGCATACAAAAATACATACTTTTCTAAGAAATGTTACTATACTTTCAAATTATTTACAAATCAACACTTTATTTACAATAGATATTACAGTATTATTTTAGATTTTAGTTTACAGATAATTTGAGATCGGAAAATGGGGACAATATTTTTGACATTTTGCGGACACAAATGGGGACACATATATTAATAAAATGGGGACCAAAGTGGGGACATATTGAACGTATAAATCGATTAAAATCCTGATTTACTATATTTAGGAATGAGTTATTTTTAAAAATCAAATGCATCCATACACTAATATGTCAATATAAAATCACTTTTAAAATGTTTTAGATGTTAACTGTTTTATTTTAACACGTTTGAACTAGTGTTGTTTCGCTTTTACATTTCTTATTTTGTTTGTATTTTGATTTTGATTTTTAACATAATAATCATTTAAATTTTATTTTGATTTTGCTTTTGGTCAAAATTTCTATTTTTATTGTTTATTGATTTTGACTTTTAACGAATTTTAATTTTGATTTCGTATTTTGATTTTGATTTTCTGACAAAAATCAAAATTAAAATCAAAATTAATTGTGATTTTTAATTTGATTTTGATTTTTCAAAATTTTTTTTATTTTAATTGTATTTTGATTGTATTTTCAGAAGGTTTTTCTAATTTGATTGTATTTTGATTTTGATTTTAGTTAAACTTTCCATTTTGATTGTATTTTGATTTTGATTAATCAAAATCATAATACGAAATTATTTTTGATTTTAATTTTGATTTTCAAAAATCAAAACAACACTAGTTTAAATACTAACATTAAATACATATTTTTTATATTTTTATATCAATCATTATGAAAAATATTAATTTTCTTATCTGATTTGGTTTCTATTTTTAAAGATGGTTTGATCTGATTTGGTTTAAACATTTTATGGAAAAAACAATAAAACCGTTTCAAACCAATAACGAGTTTTTTTAATATTTTTTAATAATTATTGCATTTAAAATAATCAAAAATATTATATTTTTTCATAAAAATTAAAATATTTTAAAAATATGCTTTAAAATGTATTATGTATGTAATAATAAAAGTATTATCGACGATGCAGTAATATACTATAATAGTAATCGTTAAAATTTAATGAGTTAATAAATTGTTAAAAAATTATTAAAATTGTGGAATATTTTTTATAAAAATTCTATCATAAATAATTCTTAACCAACTAAATTTAGTGAAAATAAAAATAAAATTTTTTAATTAAATACTGCTTAATACATTGGACATATTTTGCACATTTTGTTTTATTGTATGACAGAGCTTAATATTTTTTTATTTTTCTCCAAATTAGTAACTAGATTAATTAAACAGTCATTTATTTTAAAATAGACAAAACATTTGATTTATTTTTAAAGAACATTCTTAAAGCTAATTGTATTATAAATTAATATTAAAACAAGATCGATACGGTCACAATATCTGACTTTGCACTTTTAAGTTAAGATAGTTTTTGGTCGCTCGCTCTTTT
>JAQGAW010005064.1:0-10109 GCA_034698025.1 Phthiracarus crinitus | reverse complement strand
TGATAGGCTAACGCATTTCAATACGTTTAACATTCACACCCTCCCTCTAGTGAAAAGTTGAGATGTAAGTAATTACTAATTACTCTGTTTGCGTTTTTCAAAAGAGTCAAGATCAAAAAACAGAGCAGTGCACTGTTTTAGACTAGTAAATCGTTAGAAATCTTAAACCCGAACCCGACTCCAACCCGACAAGTCTGAACCCGACCCAACCCGAACCCGACAGGCTTCAACCCGACCCGACCCGACCCGACGATCAAAATATTTTTATAATTCTACTAATTTTGCTAAAATTTCCTAAAAGATGTAAAAGTTAGTAAAACTTACCTAAAAATAGAAATAATATTTAATAATTAAGTATTATTTAAAAATGACATATTTCAAAATTATTGCAAAATTTTAAAAGTTTTATGCTATAAATCAATGTTTTTTTGGTTTGTCGGGTTTTCTTCCAAATTTTTCAAAACCCGACCCGAACAGTTTTGAGCCCGAACCCGACCCGACCCGACAAATATGTCGGGTACCCGACCCGAACCCGACATTTCGGGTACCCGTTTACTAGTCTAATTTAAACATAATATCCATTTCACTCAAAATAACACACTTTTTGCCCCCACAATAATACTTTCTTGCATTACAACAGAGCTTAATTTTAATTTATGTTTTCAAATTTTAACTTTCATTAATTTATATTTTATTTAAGCTTAATCTTAGCTGATAAATAAATTTTATAAACTTTTAAAGGAATATACAGAACGCTTTTGTTACATACTATTCACTTTTAAAACTTGGATTATAATTGAAATAAGTAGTAAACCAATTGAGACAACTACTATAGGCGAACGTGAAATCGAAGTTTATATCTTTTAAAAGATTCTAAATATTATGTGTGAAAAGGAAATTTGAAAAAATAAATATCCTTTAATATTAAGAGTAGTATTTTTTGTTTTTTAAAATCTCATGAATAAAAATTTTTTAAATATACATTAATAGTTTACAATTGCAGGAACACTGAATTATTATTATATTTAATGTATTTTAATTTTATTCGGATTAATTTGATCGATCAATTTTATTCGGATTATTCGGATCAAACCCAAACTATTTATAAATGTGACCACTATTTGACCATTAAGTGTAAATATATTTTCAAAATCTTCGTAATAAAACTAAACAACTTTTAACATATAACCAGAACAGTGCAAAAGAGCATTTTCGAAGTGAAGTCAAGCTATGTATAAATATTTTTTTTAAATATATTTAGCAAAATTAAATCTCGAAACTTTTTTTTAAAAAGATTTTTGGTCCTAATGAAGTTGTTCTTTAAAAATCTTGTCCTATTTTTAAATATATGTAATAAAAATTAAGTTGTCTCAAAAACACATCGGATTTGAATGGCAAATTTTTAACATTTAGGGCTTTTTCGAGAAATCAGAGCAAATTCAGGGTATTCTGGCAAAATAATGGTTTTTAGTTTACTTAATTTATTTATCCAATAAACGGTAATTATAAGCATATCCAAAAATAATATAAACTATCGGGATTCGGGTGAAACCGAGTTCTGTTGTCCTAAATTATAATTATATTATTTTATCGCAAAATTGCTAAAATTACATTATTATTATTATTAAGTTATATATTTCTAAGATTTCATCCAAAAACATAAAACACGTTTATTTTATTCGCTTAAGTAAATCTTGCGATAACATTTCTAATACTGTTTTATAAAAGATTGTTTCATTTTTATTTTACATAAGAATTTTATAATAACAACAATAGTCTATAATGTATTTACTTAACTAATAAGATTAGCAAACAACTAAAATAAACAAAAGTTTCGCAACAAATTTAATAATAAGAATATTATAATAAGTAAAACGCAATTTATCACAATATTATTTGTCACTATAATACTCAAATATAATAGGATTACATAAAATATGACATTATTGGAAATATAATGCAAACATGAAATGACAATGAAAATTATTATAATAGTATATATATTGGCTACCGTTAAAATCGTGTACCCAATATTGAAAACTTTATCACAGTATGATTGTTGCGTAATATTTATGCGAACCCAGACATAGCTAGAGATTGACGAAAGCAAATATTACTGAGAAAAGGCTACTTATTTGCATTGACGTTATATTAACACAAATAAAATGTTTGGTATAATATGACGCACAAGAATATTGTGATCGATTCGAGTTTAGTAAAAAAATCTTTTATACGCTTATAAGATTATAATAATTTATTTCATGTGCAATGTGTGCATTATGTATATATTGCTTAAAGTTTGTGATCGGTAACCTTGATATTGGCATACATTTTGTATTAATTATGAATAGAATTCATCACAAGTTTTAGTAAAAGCATATCTGATTTGCATATAATTATTATATTCACAATATTTAGAAATTGATTGAAGATTAGCATTCAAAATTTAAACTTAGATATTAGATTCGGATTAATCTTATCCGATAAAGAGAAATAATAAATCTCGCTAACATTAATGCACACTTTATGCTATACAAAAAAATACAGTATGCGAAGTAATACTGATTTATCGATTCTACTTTATGTGTACTCTCGACAATTTTTTTTGAAACATTTATTTAAATAATACTGAAATTATTGTAGCAAAAGCGATGTTATTCTAAAACGTCTGCATTATAATGGAATTTCAACAACTCTTTTCATTCTTAAAATGTTGTCTAAAAGTTTTACGTCAAACTGTATTATAGTTAGTATTTGTTTTTTAAAAATTACTTTTACATTCATTTCATATAAATTGCTCATTGATTCAAGTTTAACAAAGAGACTCTTAATCTATTATACACTACACTAAAAGAAATATATTGTATAATATTCTAAAACTTGTGCGGAAATTATTTTTAAATTAGTTTAAACAATACGATTTTCAGCACTTTGTTTATCTTAACAAAACAAAGTTTTATTGCTAATATTTTTTAAATTAAAGTTATCACAAATGATTTAAGTTGATTAAAATAATTTGTAATTCAAATCTATTATCTATTTCTTAATTAAATATTTAATAATAAACAACTATTCAAAGTATGCTTTAATATAATAATTTTTAGAAATTTCATAATTAATATCAAACTTTAAACTTCAACTCTTCATATCGCAGTTATGACACCATTTCAAATTTCCAATTAAATACTTAACTTATTATTTTATGGCTAACAGACATTTAAGAAAAAGAAAGAAAGAGAAAGAAATCAATGGAAAAGGAATCGAAAGTTTAGAAAAGGAATTAAAAGTAACAAAGCAAATGAGCAAATATTTTACTAACTTAGTTAACGATCAAAACGTTTTAAATTCTTTGTTCAAACGATTATACGGCAAAAGTCTTTGAAGCCATTGTTTATAAAGTATTTGGCGTCAAATACTATTCATAACAAGATTAAATGTAATTTAATAATATACTAGAAATGGTTCTGATAATAAATATTTCATATCACATTCACATTAAATGTATCTTTGATTTCTTTTTCAAACTAAATTAATAGTAATATTAATAACTTATACGGAATAACGGAACTTCAGTATAACGTTATTGACGATATAAAGGAACTAATAAATCAAAAGACTATTTAGGAAAACTTATATTTAATATGTATAACATTACGGTATTTAATAACACTTTTAGGAATTGAATGCTTATTGACAGGGATATTATGATGGGTTTCTATTTGACCATATACAACATCTAAAAATTAAAAAATTTGGCACGCCTTTACCCAACCTTTTAAGAATAGGGAACTGCCATTTAATTTTGAAAATAGTATAGATTGATAAGGCCCTCTAAGCGAAATCATTCCGGAACACTCTGGTTACAGAGTATTTTGTGATATTGCTGTGTTCGCATCAAATCAACCGAATCAAACAATATTTTAAACGATAAATATATTGATTAATTTGCCACACGTGTCTTACATTTTGATATCATCGAAGATACAAAAAAGGAAGAATTAGATTTATTCTTTCTTTTCTTTATTGACGTGACATTTCAATTTAAAACTGATAAAAATATTGGACACAGCGCTAACATCTCATAACATACGATCCTTAAATTGATAAACGACTTCCATTTTCAATTAGTTTCTTTAAATTACATACAAAGTAAATTTAGCATAAACACAACGAAAATAAGTATTGTCCATAAACATCCGGCCATAGTGACGAGATGCAGGTATTTATCGCTCGAATAGTTTGCGCAAATTACGGTAATGTAATGCAAAGGTTCCCAATCTATGAATCTATGGGTGGCGATACAAAATTGGTTCGGCGAAAGTAAAAAAAATGGGTTACAAGAATTTTTTAAAATAACATTAATATCGGGTCGCAGCATAAATCTGTCCAAAAAATAAAATTATTTAAAATCCACTTTTTTGTATTTTTGTAGAAATTAAACCTATTGATATGACATAATTATCATTTACAATGTTTTAGCACTAATATTCTAAATATTCGTTAATTTTTTGAAATACAATTGAATATGGGTAGCAGAAGGTTTTTGTTGGATATTGAGGGTCTCGGAAGGAAAATGTTTGAAAACCACTGATGTAATGCACAAGCTTTACAGTTATATGGCGCGCTAACAACATCTAAGATTATTAATCAAAAACGTCAAATTATAATTATTAAATTAATAAACAGAGCGATAATTATATATAAAAATTTAAGGAATAAAGAATAAAATAATAAATTGTTTTAATAAATAATTTTAAACAAGCCAATGGTTTTTAATGTCATTACGTATTGCATGTTATTTTATTTCTACTGTTATCTTTTTGTAGTATTCTCACTGTTTTCTTACCATTATAGTTGAAAAATAAAAGATAACATTAACAAAGAAAGAAAAGAAAACTTAACTTTATTATTCCATTAAAAGTGGTTTATTTTATTATAAGTAAATATTATGTGTTTATGGGTTTCTAAAACATATGTGTTGTTTGTCTAATGCTTTGTATGAAAAGCAAATATTATAACTTATAAAAATACTTTTTTAAAATAGATTGCAAAGCTATAATAAATATTTTAAAAATAGCATTAAATGCATATTTTGACGTAATATCCAAATTCTAAACAAATTCCAATATAATAGAAAACTTTTTTCTGTTAGCATAAGAATGTTATCATATCAAACATTAATTTTTTATTAGAAACTTTTAATTTCATTATTTGCTGTTACGAAATAATTGCGTCTAAGCTTTTTAAGTCGAGTGTCTTACAAATTTAAATCTTATATTAGCATTCATTGAAATGCAAATTATATAATTTTTAATACTTATTATTAATTAAGTAATTTTTGTTAAATGTAAAATAGTTAATTTTAATTGATTGCAGATATGCGGGATTACACAGTGGTTTTTATTAATAAATAGAGCCTCAAAACAAGCATTAAAATTAACGCTAAATTGCTGCAAAATTGTCATAAAATAGCATTAAAAATAGTTCTCATTTTTTAAAAATATTACGTATTAGTCAAAGAATTATCAAAATTTTTTAAAATAAAAATTTTACAGTAACTGACAATTTTTAAAATGATCGTCAAAATACTATTTTATTATATTTTGTAAAAAAAATCAAAAATAATTTTTAAATTTTGTAAAATTAGCCGTTTTCTTATTGAGGTTATTTTAGAATTTTATATTGGGTCCTAAAAACTTCGGATTTAAACAATAATTTTAAAAATTATGAAAATATTGCCTATAAACAAGCAAAATAGTATTTATAGCGATTATCATTAAAAATAGCAAAAATAGCTTTTATGAATGTCACTCAAACGACTATTTTATGGTTCTATATTATGAAATGAAAAAATATCGAATCGTATTAATAAACGAAACCTCACATCAAAGAAAAAGTCGGTTTAACACCACAGCGAAAACTTTAATTTCTATCGCTAACTAAATAAATTGAAATAAATTCTTAGTCTTTTACGTAGAAAATGAAATAATGTTGAAAAATTATTGATTCTCCAAACATAAACATAGATAAATAAAACAACGACTTTATAAATAGAGCTCTTTATACCATTTATTGTTAACGTTCATTCGCCCACACATTTTGAGCGTAGAGTATAAATATTGAATTATCCTAATTTTAGAAAATTCTATGTTTACTTGAATACTTAACTCACGGATATATCATTTATCATATTATTTAAAAATAGCTAACTTGAAATAAATGACACGTGTTTAGACACGTGTTTGCAAAATGGATTATCACAATATAAAATGTCCTTTTCTCTGTCCAATAATTATTCAATTTATACAGAAAATATTTTCTCTGCATTACTGATATTGTTATCCTGTTTTTATATTTTTGCGTTATTATTAGTTTCTTGAATACATTGATGAAAAATGTGGTGTTGACAGTTGACAAACACTAATGATGGGAGAAAGCTCAAGCTCATGTAAGCTAGCTTCATGCTAGCTTGAGCTCATTGTAAGCTCAAAAAACAAATTTGTTTGAAATTAAAGCTCATAAGCTCAGCTCCTTTGGCCTCAAGATTTGTAAGCTCAAGCTCAGCTATTTAACCGATGAGCTTCTTGAGCTTGAAAAGTTCATTTATAACCGAAAATAAATTAAAATATAGCCAATTTCATCAAAATATTGTACATTTCAATAAAATATATTATTATTTGATGTATAGATGAGCATAAGCGCGCCTTAGGTCTTTTAGGACTTTAGGCGCGCCGAGTCCTTGAGGGTTCGGGTTCGAGTCCAGGTCCTTCAAAACTAAAAAGGTCCGGGTTCAGGTTTTGCTAAATTAAGTCCAGGTCCAAGTAGGTCCAGGTCGGAGTCCCTAACTGTTATGACCTGGGACCTAAATTTAGTAAAATAATTCTTAATTTAACTAAAATAATTTTATATTTTTAATTTAATAAATTTTGTTGCACTTTAAATATGTGAATACGAACTATCTAAAAAGATTAACATTTTTTCTTAAATAAATAATAATTATTTAAAGAGGTATAAACATATATGTTGCGTCTTTTTCCTAATATTTAATTGTAAACAAGGTCCTGAGTTCGGGTTCAGGTCCCTGACTTAAGGACTCGGACCCGCTCAGGGTCCTTGAAAATACTTTAGGTCCGGGTCTCGAATTGCTCAGAGTCCCAGGTTCAGGTCCGGGTTTTCGATAGGACCCTCAAGGACCAGGACCTGCTCATCTATAATTTGATGTATACTTATTCAATGAATGTAACTTGAAGATATATTTATGTCGAGTTTTATAAATTAGTTATAATAAAAGTCTGTTTTCAGAAAATATATTTTAAATTAGAAGCTCAACCATAAGCTCAGCTTTAGAAACAAATGATTAAGCTCAAGCTCATCTGTGAAATATTTTTTGAAGCTCAAGCTCTATGTTCCAAAATTTTGAGCTTATGCTCAGCAGGTTCAAGCTCAAGCTCAGTAATATTGAGCTTTCTCCCATAAATACACACAAAATAATCGAAAATAATTTGAAAATAAAGTGCTTAAAACTTCATTGGTTCGTGTCCTTACTCTTCACAATAGCATTGTTTTCTCATAGAAAACTTATAGTTTATGTGATAAATAAGTAATAACGAAACAGAATTTTCTCGAAACAAAAAATTTAACGAAAACCTTGAATGATAATACAATAGAATAAATGAAATAACGGTTTCCTTCCTTTTATTTCATCAATTGAATACGTGTTAAGTTTATTTTTATTCCGAAAGACTTATTAATATTTTATAATTCATAAAAGAAAAACAGTGTATTACTTAATACAAAGTGATACCATATAAATAATGTAAAATCTTTCATATGAACTAAATGTTGTTATTTTTTTGTTAGAAATAAACTTGAGTTTTGTCTCCAACAAATAATAGGTAATTTACAAGTGTTAGTACACTATTCTACTATTCTGTATATTGCATTGTTAAACATTAGGTGTTTGTTGGATATTGTTGTTGATAAAAATATCGAAATGCGAATTTAAAAAATATGAAATGAGTTAAGTTAAGGAAATAAGTATGTAGTGAGAGAATCAGCTCGAAAATCGCTACTAGATTTTCTGAATTGCAAAAGTTAGAGCTTATCTGAATAAAAAAATTTTAGAGCTAATTTTCAGGACCTATTAGTATGCTTTGAACTGAGCTGATGAGCTGGAATTAGCCATTTTTTATATGAAAAATTTCAATTAAGATTACTTATTATTTTTTCTGAGCTTTATATAAATATTATAAAGACTCATTATTTAAAGACTAATTTATTTAATCAATTGTTTTTGAATTTTGAATCATATTTCATTTGCATAATGCAATATAAAACTGAATATTACATTTAAAAGACACAAAATTCAGCTCAAACAGCTCGATATACCGAGACTGAACTGAAAGCTTAGCTGAGCTTGAGCTGATACTATGTGAGCTGAGCTGATTTTTGAAGCTCTATAACTATAGTAAAACAAGAGATAAATTTCATCTCGCGCTACAACAATCTCAGCTCCATCAGCTCCAGCTCTCATCACAATAAATAAGTATATTTATCAAACCTTTAAAGAGATACCGCCAACTTATATTTGGCTCCGTCCCACTAATGGAATTCGAATATTTTAATATTTAAATTAAATTATACGTCTATATTGTAAATAATTCAACGTTTTCACTAACAATACAAAATAATTCTACTGTTATTGTTATATTATCGAATAAATCAAATAAATTAATTCCATCGCATCGTAATTCTTATAATGTAATGAAAAATCGGTGATAATTTTCTTCTGATTATATTTTCGGTAATATCTTTCGAATGTTTCTTTTAACTATTATAAAAACATAATTTAATTGCAAAACTAGTTTACTCCTAAAAGTTATTCTGTGATCAACAGAAATAAATAAACTGATATATTAGAAAAATAAATAAATTCAAATCTATTTTAATTGTTTAACTTAGAGTTAGTTATTAATTTAGATCCAGTTATATATAACATAAAAACATATGAAACTGTTTTATTTTTTGCATAATACATTTGCACATAAGTTTTCTGAATTGAAATCAATTGCGTTTCACACAAACAGTTCAAGAATAGTATAATTGATTCGTGCAAAGATATAGTAAATGATAGTAACTATTATTGGCATATCTTATTATAAATAAAGCTTTACTGAATGGAATCAGCAAAAGATTTATGGATTTCGAGCTATTTTCCGAGTAACGAATAGAACCTAGAAATACACAGTACAATCTCGTAAATCTTATATCCTAAATGACTATTTATATGAAAACTTAAATCTTCCATAAAGTATAAACAACACGATATAATATATTTGTCAAAAAATGAATGATACAAAAAATTGATTGGCTTTTATTGCACATAATAATTGAAATGATAAAAAATTTTTAGATTTTATTATATTTTCGACCTTATTTTCATAGGTTTACATTTTTCTATTTGATATTTAATAATTATAGAAGAAATAAAAATTCAGAATATTTTCCAATTCGTGCTAATATTCAGTGCTTTTAAGAATAAATAACTGCGCTAACTATTCGAGCAAAACATTTCGGATCACATGTTTCACATAACATTAATGCTAATTATTGTGATTATTAGATGTTGTAATTTATAGGAATGTCAATCGTACGAAACAGTTATATTACTCCGAAACTTGATCTAAACTCAGAGTAAGTCGATATTTGGTTTTACGGTCAATGTGTAAGTTTTCATCATTAGATTAATGTATCGTAAGGTTATTATCCTTTAACGACTATCTAATTCGTCGTAAGCGAGAAAAAAGTTTAATCTTTTGAAAAACTTGATGAATACGAGCAAAAAGTAGACATGTCTAGTCGTAATAATAAGTAACCATAAATGCATGTCTACTTCTAAAGTGTGAAATTAATATGGTTTCGTTCATTTAACTGTAACTCAACTTTGGTAAACTTAAAGAAATATTTGATAATCTCTTTGAGTAAATTTCTATAACAGAATTAAATAAAACAAGAATGAGTATGAACATACATAATGAGCTCACTTTGTATTATATTATAAGTCATTTCAATAGTATATTACAAATATTTGTGTATTAAATATTTTTTGA
>JAQGAW010005063.1:0-10110 GCA_034698025.1 Phthiracarus crinitus | reverse complement strand
TTTGTTGAAACAAAAAATTAATTTTTGCATCACATATCATTATAAAAAGTTAATAAATATCATAATAATCTCATTTAAAATTTTTTCAAAATTCAGTGGGAGGAGTTAACACTTAATATTTAGGACAATTTTTTGTCCAACGATCCCAAGTTTTAAAAATCGATTTTTTTATTTACACAAACAACACCCCCAAATAAAACTCAACGATTTTGAACAATAATTTTTTGAAAATTTAACCAATTTTAACTAATTTCTTGCGTATTAACTATTCATTTTTGTTCTTACATAAACTTTGTTTACATAACATAAAACTTATTTTCTAAACCTAACGATTTTCTTTCAAAATTACTAAAAAAAATCATAGAAGAAAAGATAATATGAGTTAACAGGTTAACCTTTATTCGATGTTAACAAATGTGTTGATGTTAACAAATGTGTTGATGTTAACAAATGAATATTGTATGTTCAGCTATGATTGTTGCATTGTTATAGTAAAAGATTATTAAGATTTAATTTGTTTTGTTTATTGATATTGAGATTCAAATTTAAATACACAAATGATTTTCGTAAACAAACTACAAAATTCATTACAATAATTGGTATATTATTTTATTAATATATGCCATAATTATTCCTTTTATTTTCAAGTTTAACGTAAATGAGAAATAATAAAATATTTTTGGAGCAAAAAATTAACAAAATAAAATTCAAGTATTACTATATATTTATTTGCCAACGAATAACGGATATAATATGACTTTAAACAGTTTGTATTCTTCGAAATGCTGTCATTTCAATCATTTCTAATTTAAATTTGCTTTTTTTACGCGAAAACTTATAAGCAATAAGTTTAATGAAATACGTGACAGCTGTGTATATACTAATTCCACACCAAATACCAATTAACCCAACAATCGATGATATAAGTGAAGTAATAGAAGCCTTTGGTGAATAATAATAAATCTTGTCTTTTTCTATGCCATGATTCAGAGAAATTTTTAACGATAATGGGTTTAACTTTACATACATAATCTTCATTTTATAATAATGTTGGACAAAATATGATTTACAATTTTTTAAGCATCTTCTTCTTTGATGCTCTAAATTAGTGCTTATTATTATTGAATTAGTATTTTTAGGAATCAGTTTAATCTCTTTATAAGATTCAAGAAAATCTTTTACTATCAATACATTAGTAATAAAAATTGATTGAAATTTATTAGGAAAATGAAAATAGAAATCATGGAAGCAATAGTTATTTATCTTATTATTACTTCTCGAATATAATTCGCAATTCGTTTGCTGTAAATTATTTAAATAATTTTCTGTTTCCTTGTTATATTGAATTAAGTAATGACGGTTCATATATAGCGCTTTAAACGTATTTGCAATTTCAGACATAGAAATATATGGAGAATGAATTGTAAAATAAAATTTACCATTTGTTGGCCACATTCTGTTATCAGTAATATTGATGTCAATCGATTCAGTTTTCTCTTTAATACTTTTCCATAATCCTTGTCTGCTGTAATGACTGAAGAATGTAAAACACTTTCTCAATTCATTTTCATTAATATAAATCGATTCGAGTGGAGACGTGTCTGTAATGTCTTGAAGTTTTTCTCCATTATTCTGATCACACTTTATTGCTTTTAATATCACGTCAATTACAGTTTTATTTTGCTCGTCTTTGTATGGAATGCTCAACTTATTAAATGCTTCGTATAATGGCATAATTTTGAAAGCTTTTTGTGTTAATTTAGTGATTTCAGTTGAACTTATATTTTTCTGGTTAATAGAAATACTTTCGCTAATCTTTTCTTTCGATAAGTTTAACAATTCGTTTACTGAAGCAAAGACTGGAAAACAAACTGTGATTGCGGGTAAAAAATCCTTTTCCTCATCTGATTCAAACTTTATGTTAACATTGTATACTGATATACTGCTCAAGTAAATAATAAATTTGCGTTAAGAGAAAAATAAAACAAATTATAAATAAAATTTGTTCCTTTTTAATTTTTAACATTTTTCTAATCAAATTCAATTTCTTCATAATTAACCTTAATTTTAATTTTTTTATGATCAAACAGTTTTTAATTCCAATTCAACTTTATTTTAGTTAAAATGAATTATTATGACAAGTCTACCTATACTTATATTGTCAACTGAACTGTTGTGCAATAAATAAACAAGAATTTCACATTAATAGGTAACAAAAGAAGGGTGTTGTGTATTAAACCGGCACTATTGTTGCAAAAAAATTAATTAGTAGTTACTAAGTTATTATTGTTAAAACTCTGCAATGTCATGTGCGCGCTATTTGATTAAATGCTACGTTAAATAATAAGAACATTTCTAATATAATACAGTAATAGCTCATAACCTTAACTAATTATAACTAATAGCATTAACTAAAAGCTTTGGTTAGTTTAAATTTTGTTTTGTATTTTAGTTTTATTTTATTTTAGGTTAGGTTAGGTTGTGATAATTTTGTTTACGTTAGGTTAGGTTAGGTTAGATTTGTTTTAGTGATGTGGTTGTGTCGTCACTCTGGTGCCGATGATCACAACTCGAGCCGAAGCCAAGGGGTTGTACGGGATCTTCAGAAGTGTTGTTGAGAAGCGTTGACTGAACCGAACAAATACCAAATACCAATATGCGATTAAATAAATAATGACAAATTTGTTGATACGAATTGAATAGTGTAAATAATGATTGAATGATTGAACCAATAAATTGATGATTGAATTGAATGTGAAAACAAAATGTAAAAGTGATGATCAATGAAATAACAATCAATTATGAATTAATTTGATTTGTGAAGTGTCGATCAAATAACGTGTGATTTGTCGCGACTGTCGATTGACAATTAGATCAATAGATCTTTGGAATCAATTTAAATAAATGGTTAATTAAATTAAATAAACTAAATTTGGATCAATAGATCTCTAAATAAAATATCAATTAAATAATTGGAAACAAAATATAAAATATAATTGTTTTTATTTAACGTACAAATATGCGACTTAACAATCGCTATGCTAAACATAAAAGCGAGGTTTTTTATAAGTTTTAATTTGTTAGTAACGGTAGCGCATGTCTCCAATATAAGTAAATTTGAAGCGCTGTCTAAAAGTTTAATTGAACTTTTGGATGAGTGTTGCGTAAAGTGATAACTGGCGTACAACATTAGTTTGGTTTGGTTAAGTTAATTTAAGTTAGGTTAGGTTAGGTTAGGTTAGGTTAGGTTAGGTTAGGTTAGGTTATGCTACTTTTTGGCCATCTATTTGTTACAGTTTTGTTGTTGTATATTCTTAAATTTTTATATTTGTTTACTTAAATTAGTTTTACTGTCATTTTTAACATGTTATATCTCATTTACAATAATATATTAAATACTATCGCGCTATTAGTGTTTTTAGATGTTTTTAAGCAATAATAGTTTTTAGTTAACAGTTATTTACAACAATAGTGCCGGAATAATACACAACCACCCAAAAGAATGAAATATTAAAGATGTTTAACCTTTGAATTAAAATTTAGGTTTAAGTTTGGCTTTGATTAAATTTATCCAAATTAGACTCTAATTTAAAATCAATGGCCTGATTGTAACTCTAATACAGAGTTGACTTACAGTACCGTACATGGATTAAACTTGAACTTGACTTTTCGGGTGAACGTGAGCTAATTTATACAACTTTGATAACAATTAATAGAACATTGTATTGTATAAAATATTCATTTTTATTTTGTTTTTTAAACTTAATTTAGTTTTGTCGTTAGATTTGGTTCAGTAATTTCTGACAAATTAAACAGCAATTTGATTCATAATTAAAGGATGTACAGTACTGTATCTAATTTTTTCTGACAGATTTAGTGCCAAAAAGATTAATATTGACGCCCTTTATTAATATTTACAGTAAAAGCAAATATTTTAGAAAAATTTTGACTTTTTTTAGTAAGTTATTAACTATAAAATCATAGTTATTATCATTGAATGAAATTATTTTAATATTAAGTGTTACCATAATAAAAGTTTCAAGAATTATAGAAACTGTGTACTGTATTTTATAGTTAATCAAGACCGACACTATTATTTAAATACAAATTATTTGGCGCATAGTTAACGAATGGACTTTAATTTTAAAATTCTAAAATACATGCGGTACAGACACTGTTTCTTCACAGACATTATTGGCGTCAGTCTGTCCCTCACGATTAAATACTCTATGATATTCATATCCCTGTTCAATAATAATATACAATGCTTATGTTAATTATTGGAGGGTTTTAAGTAATGATGAGGGAAAGCTCAAATTTGCTTAGCTTGAGCTTGAACCTACTGAGCTTAAGCTCAAAATCTGGGAACATTGAGCTTGAGCTTCAATAAAATTTTCACTTATGAGCTATTGCTTAATAAATTATCAGTAAAGCTAAGCTTAAGGTTGAGCTTAAAATTTGAATTTTTTTTCTGAAAACAGAATTTTTTATAAATAATTATAAAATTCAACATAAAAATGTCTTTAGGTTAGGGTTATTGAATTAGTATATATGATATAATTAATTTTGATGAAATTGGCTACATTTTATGTTATTTTTCGGTTAAAAGAAACTTTTCAAGCACAAGAAGCTCAGCGATTAATTAGTTGAGCTTGAGCTTGCAAATAGTGAGGCCAAAGCTGAGCTTATAAGCTTTAATTTCAAATAAATTTGTCGTTTGAGCTCAAGCTAGCTTGAAACTACCTTATCTGAGCTTGAGCTTTCTCTTATTATTAGTTTTAAAAAAGATATTTAATAAATTTTATAACAGACTGTATCGAAGAAAGTCAAAAATTGAATTTGTTTCTTATCAAAAATCTTAAAACTTAAAATTCAAACAGTAAAAAATTCATTGTTTAATACTGCTTGAAATACAGTAGCTCTGAATAAGTACTTAAATTTGGTAGAAGTTTCTCAAAAGAATTAAGAGTATAAATACATTAGTTATTTAAGAAATTTATTTTTATGAATTTGAGTTGAAAGCGCATATTTATAAAATTGTAAATATAACCTTATTTCACAAATATATGTCTAGTTATTAAAGCTTCCGCCGGTTTGAAAATTCTCAAACCGCACCAAACCGCAAAAAATCCGTTTTCAAACCGAAAACTGCCTTTAATTTTCGAATTACAACCGCAAAATATTTTATTAGTAAATAAATCAATGAATAATCTATTGTGTATTACTAAATTCACTTTAATTTTGTCAAATTATATTATCTTAATTAAATATTAACATTATTTAAATAAAATTTATTCAAAATTTCTATTTTAAAAGATGAAGCTTATATAATTTGAAAGTTTAATATACGTAAAATTTACTACTTTATAATTAATTGCATAGATTTAATAAAAAAATTTTGAATTTCATTCGTTCTGATTTTTTAAATTAATTTTTGGAAGAATTTCGTTGTTAAATATCTAATAAAAATTGATTTGCGGTTATGCGGTTTAACCGCTGTTTTTTGATTATTTTTACAAACCACCAAAAACCGCAAAAACATGTAAAATATAAACCACAAATAAAAACCGCGGTTTTAACAGCGGTTTAACCGCACTGATTGAAGCTTTACTAGTTATAATTCATTTAAATGTATTTTTATACAAATATTATTACTCTATTGATTTAATTCGTTTATACATTATATATTTTTGAAGCTAAACATTGTCTATTAATAACAATGGATAACATGAATCATAAAACATCCGTTAATAATACAATAAAAACAAACAATGATATTGAAATGAATTGAAGTGTTGAAAATATAATACAAATAAATATCATTTGTGTTAATAATGGTTTGTTTGTTCACTGTTTCACAAATCAGTTAAAAACGATTTGTCAAGCATTCAAAACTTATGTTAGGAATTGCTTAATGCAAAAGTATTTATCATTCAATAGTGTAATAAAATAGTGAATGAAAAACGTGATATCAATGATGAACTATCACTATTGGATGCCAAGAGATATTTTTTGTATGTTTAGTGGTTTAGTAGTGTTCACATTTGATATACAGGTACCGGTATATAAAATTATTTTTCTTTAATTTTTGTCATACAAAATCAATGTATTCAATGAATAGCATATACTATCCATACAAAAAGTTTATGTATTTCGTAACTCATATAATAAAAGCAAAAAATTAAAACAAACTAAAAATTTTTGTTTTCATTTATTTATGTTTTATTGGTATAATCTATGGTATTTTCAAACAAAATATTAACATTGTTTTCAGTTTTATCTGTTGATTGAGAACGAATTTTTGGGAATCTTATCCATTATTAGTTTATTTGGTTTAATTTAAAGGAATATTTTAGACATGAAAGTTTTAGGGAGACTAACCTTAGTCTTAAGCTCAGCTTACAGCCTAAGCCTTCATTTTTTCGTAGTCTTAGGCTCAAGCCTAAGCCTACAACTTATCATTTTTAGGAGAATAAGCCTATAGCGTAAACGAAATATAGGCTAACAAACATGTAGGCTGTATTACTTAATAATTTTAAAATCATGAGGCATAGTAACATCATATAATGTATAAATAAGTCAATATAGAGAAAAGCATTATAGTTTCAAGCTTCAAGTATTGCAAATTTCGTTTGACACATATATTTAATTTTTACGATCACTTATTACGAATAAATATTTAGAAATAAAATATTGCAAATAATAAAAATTTTTAAAAATAATTTATTGTTTCGAGCCTATCTTAAGCCTATGGTTATTTGAAAATAGGCTGACATGAAACTAAGACTAAATTGTTTGCCTAAAGCGTACCGACAAGGCTTAGCCTCAGCCTATATTTTCTTCTCTAGGATTTATACTTACTTAGCCATAAGTTTCTGTGTATAGCGCCCACCCCTATGTATAACTAAACTTTAAGAAAAATTTTACTGCGCACTCCTTGTATAGCGCGAACTCTTAATTCTTTTTATTAAATTTAATTTTTTTCCTTAGATAACGCGCTCGCTATACACAGAAACTTAGGGGTATTATTCATTTATAATCACCTGTCCGTCAATATTTCGGTTTATATTAGAATTTCTTCGTCACCGATTTTAAATTTAAGAATAGAAAGTATAGTCTATATAATTGTTAAAAGTGACCAAAAATGTAAAATATACCAAACTTAAACTTTAATTTCACATCAAATTGCGTATTACGTCAACCCATAAGCTATAAGTTTAAATATCTTTTTAATTTAATAATAATGTAATACATCATATATAATAATATTATATGTAAGGTACGCCATAATAACTTAGCCACTCCAACAAATATTATTGCCGCCCACTATCTTCGCTGATTAGCGAATTTATACAAATTAAATTCGCATCCCCTTATCTATACATACAATATAAAGAAATTAAAGTATTATTTGCAATTTAATTTAACTATAAAGGAAATTTATTATGAAAATTAGAGTCCGAAAAACTGCCTATTTTACACCCCATTACCTCCAGAGATAAAATTAGCGATCAAACCGTTTCAATTCGAGGTTACAGCAAATTTACTACAGAACTATAAAAACATGAGATAAACATCTTTGAAGATTATAGAAAATTTTAAAGAATATGTCCATATAAAATGTTAAAAGGTTTTGAAAATTATTCTTAGATGTCGATAAATAGACTATTTAGGCAAAATTAACTGTTTATCGGCTTTCCCGTACATCCCAAGAATTTTTAAGGATTTTCAAAAAAATTCCGCGTTTCTAACTTAATAGACATATTTTCGACCTCTAATGGTTTCGATCTCTAATGAAAATACTTTTCTCTAATATCATTATACACGTTTGAATTTAATTTTAATTAAAAGAAAAATCTGTTGCTTTTATATTATATGTTTAAAATGTTGAAAATTATTGTTATTTCGTTATTAATAATTGGTGTTGTTTTTAGTTATAAACAAAAGTCTAAAAGAAGCCGTTATTATGATAGCAGATGTGAACCCTTAGGAGCTCAATGTGAAGGCGATTGGGAATGTTGCTCCAAATTCTGTAATTACCGAACTAATAGCTGTTCGTCACCCAACAAACAGTTAAGTTTATTCTATAGTTTAAACATAACTTTTTAAAGTTTTTCATTCATTAATAAATTCTAAATCTTAGTTACAGAAATAGAAGAGTTTATAATTTTAACGATGATAATGAAGAGAAATGCGTAGACGACAATACATATTATTGTATTTATAGCTATCAATGTTGTATAGTCTTTAATTACCGAACACGGAAATGTGAAAATTCAAACGATTAGTTAAGGTTATGAGAGATTATCAATAAAAAGCAATATAATAGATTTACGAAACTTCTTTTGCTATGTTATATTTTATTATAATTTATATTTTTAAATACATGAGAATTTTGTATATTTAAAGAAATAAACAAATAAGAAAAATTGTTTCAATAACTATATAGTATGTATACTGTATTAATTTTATTAAAAGAGTTATAAAAATAATAAAACAATTAGAATATTACTGTAATTTTAAAACAAATAAATCGAATAACAATTAACCACTTGATATAAAATACAATATAATTTATGACTTTAAACAGTTTGTATTCTTCGAAATGCTGTCATTTCAATCATTTCTAATTTAAATTTGCTTTTATTACGCGACAACTTATAAGCAATAAGTTTAATGAAATATTTGATAGCAGTGTATATACTAATACCACACCAAACACCAATTAACCCACCAATCGATGATATAATTGACGTTACGGATGAATTTGGAGAATAATAATAAATCTTGTCGTGTTCTATGCCATGTTTTAACGAAATTTTTAAGCTCGAAGGGTTTAAATTTAAATAATTTTTCTCATTTATCCTATATTTTTGTTCAACACAATAAGGTTTACATTTTTTAACGCATCTTCTTCTGCGATGCTGTATGTTAGCCAACATAATTGAATCATTATTTTTAGCGCTCAATTTGATCTCTTTATAAGATGCAAGAAAGTGTTTTACTACCAATACGTTAGTAATAAAAATAGATTGATTTTTATTTGATCTTTGATTTAAAAAATCACGAAAATAGCACTTATTTAAGCATTCAATATATGACTTTTCTTCATTACTGTTGCTTTGCGAATATAATTTGCAACCCGTTTGCGGTAAAGATTTTAAATAATTTACTGTGTCCTTAATATATCGAATGGAGTAATAGTTGTTCATATATAAAGTCCTTAACTTGTTTGCAATCGTAGACATAAAAATATATGGTGAATGAATTCTATAATAAAATGTGCCATTTGTTGGCCACATTCTATTGTCAGTAATATTGATGTTAATCGAATCAGTTTTCCCTTTAATACTTTTCCAAAATCCTTTATTACTGTAATGACTGAAGAATGTAAAACACTTTCTAAATTCATGTTCATTAATATAAATCGATTCAAGTGGTGACGTGTCTGTAATGTCTTCCAGTTTCTCTCCGTTGTTTTGACCAAACTTTATTGCTTTTAAATTCACGTTAATTAGCGTTTTATTTTTCTCGTCTTTGTATGGAATGCTCAACTTATTAAATGTATCGTATAATGGCATATATTTGAATGCTAATTGCGTTAATTTATATGTTTCAGTCATACTTAAGTTTTTCTTATTAACAGAAATACTTGCGTTACTTTTTCCATTAATTTCTCTTGAAAAGTTTATCAATTCATTTAGTGAAGCAAATACTGGAAAACACACTGTGATTGCGGGTAAAAAATCATTGTCTTCATCCAAATCAAAATTTATGTCAACATTAAACTTATTTTCTCTATTATACTTCTCTATTAAGAAATAAATTTGAGTTGAAAGAAATATAAAACAAATTATAAATATAATTTGTTCTTTTTTAATTTTTAACATTTTTCTAATAAATTTCAATATCTTCATAATAGACTTAATTTTAATTTTTTATGATAAAACAGTTTTAATTCCACCTCAACTTTATTTTAGGTAAAATGAATTATTATAGCAAGTCTGCCAATACTTATACTGGAATCTATTGTGTAGACTTGTAATCGGGTACCCGAAATGTCGGGTTCGGGTCGGGTACCCGACAAATTTGTCGGGTTCGGGTCGGGTC